>JAENRP010000074.1:35520-67528 GCA_024741835.1 Diplocarpon mali | reverse complement strand
GTTGTAAAAAAAACACCCACCTCAAAGCAAAATACTCCAAGACAAGCCGGTAGACGTAAAGCCTCCAGACCAGGCCTCTGCTTGATATCAAGCACTGGAAGCAGAACACCTCTGCAACAGCCAAGTGCTAAACCCAAGCAGCCAGACCATCGATTCAGAGCAAATCACCGATATCAGAGCCAAGCAGTGAGACCTCGAAGAAGGGGCTCAAGGGCAGAGGATGAAGCGCAGAGGTCCTCAGAGCAAGACGCGCTAGGGAAGCACCTGAAGCAGAATACCTATATGCGAGCAAGGCCTTCCAGACAAAGCCGTAAGGCACGGAGCTGCAAACAGATACCTACAGGCGTGGTAGGCACCCAGAGGCCGCGCTTCTTGTGATGGCGAGAGCAAGGCACAAGTCGATGGCGTCGATGAGATCAGTGCTATTCCGTTAGGATTCTAGAGCGGAGAAGGTCAAGTACAAGGTAGGCGGGCCTACTACACTACGAGGTCGCTTCCTCGGTTCTTCGCAAGTCGCCTTACAACAATCCCAGAAGAACCTCAAACCGGCAGAACAGCTGAGCACGTCGTATCCTCTGACAATTTATCTCTCTCTCTCTCTCTCTCTCTCTCTCTCTCACGCACACACACACACACACACACACATTCTAGGAACCTCTGTGCCACGCGCCGCCGTGACACTTCCAAGTCGCCTATCCAAAAGGAAAGCACTAATATCAGACCATTCAGAGTCAGCTGTTCAAGAGCAAAATGCCCAAGATGAAAACACTTGAAAGCAAAGTATCAAAAGCAAAGTATCAAAAGCAAAGTATCAAAAGCAAAATATCAAAAGCAAAGTTTCAAACGCGAAGCCTAGAAAAGCAAATAACTACTGTAAACAAATGAACTAACCTTAATCTAGAGAGCATACCAGAGAAGAAATGAAAGGGACAATCCAGGACCAACAGAGGCGCAAGGCAGTAGACAACCCACTTCTATGGAATCTACATATCTACCAATCTAGCCCACCCCAATCATCTCACACCTACCTCCTATCCTCCCCGAGCCATCAAGCCACCAAAACAGCCTATCCATCTCAATTTACCTAGGCCTCACATGAGACCATCACTGAATCTCCAATTCCAACCTCGCAAGACCCATAATCAGCTCTTCGTCCGCTACATCCGCTACATCCCCATCCTCTGCCCCGTCCTCCTCCCCGTCACTCCAATCCCTATCCCTACCCCTATTCACATAATCCACTCTCATCCCAATCTTCGTGCTCGCCCTCATCTCAATCTGCCACGCAAACTCTCCCCTTAAACTCTCTACTCTTTCCCCCCTAGAGTCTTTGTCCAGAAACCCCTTACTTCCCCCATAACCTCCACACACACCCCCCATGACCAAATCTCCCTCCTCATCAAACCTAACGATCCCTGGTCCAGCGCCATCAAAAGAATCAGTATGCACCGGCGTCAGGAGACTACTATTCAAGGAGGATTTTGCATCAGTCACGGCGTCGCTCATCTCCACATCACCATCCGCCTGAACCTCACGAACCGTCCCATCGCGCACCACGATGAGTCTCCGAATCGAGGAGTGGTGCCCGTGAGTGAGACGCCAGACGGCGGCGAGACCTGCGCGGCTGAATGCCCCTACTCAGAAATTCAACATCCATAAGATCGGAATGAACATCGCGGTTAGGAAGCTGGAGGGGGTGGAGAGCGAGACAGAATTCACCACTTACAGACACTTATACTCCTAGCATCAACCGCCAAGTCAACAAGTCCCTTGCACGTGCCAATCTTCTTCCCCCGGATCTTGACAGGCCACACGCTCCTCGGCAAGACCCCTGGGACCGGTTCATGGGTGTTGGACAGCCACTGCTGCAACCCATCATCCGGCCACCACTTCTTCCACTCCTCCTCCACAGCCTCTCCACGGTATGAAGAAGCGTTGAGCCAGGCGGCTGTCGTGGATGACGCGGGCTTGGTCTGGCTCGCGGTGAAGATATCACTAGGCACGGAAAACAGCCAGACGCTCTGCTCTCCGCTAGGCCCGTTTTCAAATGCGGCTACCACCCGGACACCTTGTGAGAGATCCGACCCGGCGGTATATGATATGGGAGTGGCGCTATGAGCTGTACCACTCTCGCTCGGGACATGGAACCAGATTTTACGTAGCAGCTTCGTCGGACCGCCGACAGGAGCATCGCTCCCAAGACAAAGTGATCCCGATGCCGGATCCGTGAACAAAATATGGTATCCCTGGATCGTTTAGTAAAGTTCCCAAGCAGACCAGGATCTTCAACTAGACCAACATCGCTCAACGGCACAGCGCGGTAATGGTCCGAGCAATCCATACGGCCAACAACCGAGCTTCTGCCAGCATCAATCCGGAGTCTCGTCAAGATACTATGAGCAGAGCCAGTCGCGCCATATCTCTCATCCTCCTCGAGCTGTGACATGCCCCAGTCAAGCCGCTCCCAAAAAGGGCTTGTGTGGGTTGAATGTCCAAAAGCACGGGTGGACATGGGCGTGCGCTCACTTGGACGTCCAGCGCTCGAGATCAGCCTTAGTTTCTTTGCCGAATCCACGCTTTTTCTAGGCGGTAGGAAGAAGAGGTAGTCGCTCGGGGCGGTAAGGGGGAACCATCTATGGAGATCTTGTCCTGTGAGGGCGTCGACCCAGTGAAGCTCGAGCCCGGAGGAGCACCCGAACGCCACGCACCGTCTCTGGGGACATATAGCCACAGACCTAGGCGGGTCATCTTCAGAGCAGAGATTCCGGTACAAAGACCTAGGCCCGCTCTCTACCGGCATCGACGTACTGGTACTCGGCTCCCGGAGAGTGCCGTCAGGTCCTATCATAAAGGGATTCGGGCTAGCTGTCCGGGCAGAGCTGGAATCGTCTCCTTGAATCACATCATGCCAACCAAAGTCATCCACCTGTCCAGGTGTGCCACTAGGAGCAAGGCCCGAGAAGACGGAAGTCGTATCCAAGTCCGTACGCTTCGCTCCGATATAAACAGGATTTCCCGAGGGTCCTGAAGCAGGAGGAGACGCAGTTGCAGATCCACTCAGAGCCGTGATATCGCAGACAAGACCCATCCTCCCATCCAGAAGGATCGCAATGGCGTAACGCTGCGACGAAGTGTCCATGCTACAAGCAAGAACCCTCCTCGGGCAGATGATGCTCGCGACCGGCCTCAAACGTCCCGGGTACACAGTGCCAGAGCCAGCAGACTTGTGAGATCGGTTGAGCTCGTAGATATAGACCAGGCAGCCATGAGCAGCCATCAAGAATCTGCCGCAGCTGCTGACGGTGAAGATGGTACTAGCCAAGTCCGGCCCAGGATAATGGACTTCGATCTCGGTGAAATCAATGGCAGCAGTCTGGCAGAGCGACGAGCTGGACTGTGATATTGGCGATTCCGAGCCCAGAGCACACTCCAGAGCAATCCGCTTGCTCATCAGCCACTCGGCGCTCGACGTCCCAGGTCCATCGACGACATCTCGAACGATACCATCCGAGTATCCTGCCCTGCGGAGCATCGTCTTCAACAAGGCACTGTTCAGGCCACTGAGAAACCAAGAGCGGCAAGACCGCATAGCCGCGTTGAAGTCAGCCGGAGCGAGTAAATACAAGATGTGCTGGACAACCTCGGTTGGCAGATGCGCTGTTTTGCAGGAAGACAGTCAGCGCCAATCGCCCGAGTCCTCCACAGCAATGCACACGAGAAAGAGAAACTCACCAGCTAAGCTTCGCCGCGCCGGCATGGAAGCATACTCCAGACGCTCGCAACCCGCACTGCTGCACGTAGGCGCCGGGCTTGCCGCCCTACATTTCCTGGAGATCTCAGTGACCGGCTTGTCGGCTCCACCCACCAGACTCTGCAGCGTAAAAGACCTGCGCAGGCTAGCATGCACGCCCTCGCCCGTCGTCGCTGCGCCGTTCAGGACCTCCGAGACCGAAGACCGGAAGCGCGAGCCCGGGCAGGGCTCGAGCAGGTCGTCGTCGAGCGCCGCACGCGGATCGGTCGGATCATCGAAGAACGTGCTGCTGCGTCGGATGCCGCGCTTCTTGGTGCTCGGGTCGAGTTCTGTCGTCGAGGGCGGCGCGTCGCTTTTGCATCTGTCTTCTGTATCAGTCCCGACTCCGTCGAGTCCTGACATGTTATTACGATGCGACGCGGCGTTACCGAGCGTCATAACATGCCTGGCGCCGCTTTCGAAGATCGAGGTGACCAGGGTAGGGCCGTCGAGGTGAGTGGTGGGGGTAATAGGCTCTGGATGCGGGCGAGCGACGCCTCGAGAGAGGAGGATGTGAGAAGACATGCTGTAAATGATTGGAAGAGAGCGATAAAGCTCGAATGGAAAAGTAGAAGATAGAGGCAAAATATATTCAATCTTCCCAGGAAACCTGGGACAAGGAGGGCTGTGCGATGGGGTATATGAGGATTATGAAGGGATGATTTGAATAGAGAATCCCGGCTGGAAAGGAGAGGGTGAAGTACGCAGGCGTTCTTTTCATTCGAGAAGGTGCTATGGGGTATAATACATGCTCGCACAGAAAAGCAAAGGAAGGTGCTTGGTCAGAAGGTGAGACCCGCGACCGCAAACCCATCGGAGCGCTGGCGATACCATAGCCGCAAGGAAAGTTACACGTTCGCATCTCCGTTTTCCCTCCAGATATGTGTGTCTCCAAGACTCACAGCACTGGTATTGCTGTCCTCGCGCGAGATATCAGAAGCGGGCGGCACGTCACCATTCGAGTGAGCTGCGTCGGTTCGAGCATCTCCTTTGTCTATCCACGGTCTCTCCAGTCTGATATCCGTCAGCAAAAATCTCAATCACCAAGTTGAAGGGGAGACTCACGGTGCCGTCAGATTTGGATTAACAAACTTCAGCCCCTCCTCCCTCGCCTCATCAAGTGTCGTGCTCGGACGGCGGTTGTACCCAGGCGGACTATTGATGCCAATCTCCTCGCCCGCAAGATTAACATCCGCATTACTCTCTCTCCTAATTGACCTCAAGGCAATGAACTTCATCAGCGGCTCGTACGTGCGACCAAAGTAATAGCTATACCATATCGTAAACGGGATCAACGGGAGAACGAGAGCCGCAACCGTGAAAGCCGTCTTGAGTGCGATGATCCCCGCCATCACAATTTGGAAGACGCCGAGTCCGAGCAGAATACGGTAGCAGATCATGGGCCAGGCGCCACCGGTGGCGTGTTGCGGGTGGTCCATGGCGTAGAGGAGTTGGTATTTATAAGTATAGTACCCGAAGATAAAGTAGATTAGGCCGAAGAACAGGACCATGTATCCAGCGGGGAGGATACTGTAGACGATACAGAGGACGTAGATCAATAAAGCGGAGGGCAGGTAGAAGCCGTACTTGAACAGCGGAGGCTGGACCAGCTCAGCATAGTCTCTCGGCGTCTTGGAGCCCATCAGCATGATCGGATACAGCGCCACGCTTCCAAACTCCAACAGTCGGAAGGGCAACAGGCCGACACCTTGCAGCAAGATAAAATTCGTGTAGAAGACTGCCAGCACCTGCACGGAACTGGCAAGTTTGTACGCCAGTCTCGTGGTATCCTTCAACGAGTCTTGCAGCTCCGGCAAGAACTTGGCCGCGGACCCGAAAGCCGTGAAGACGAGGAATACGTTGAAGAACGTAAAGAAGAAGTTCTTTGAGATAACCGAGAGCTCCACATCACCCTGCGACACCATACCCTGCATATTCGCCAGATAGTCGTACAAGAACGGAACGGCGATGTTGAGGAGCGAGACGACGAGCGTGGGCAAGCCAGTCTGAACCAACGCCTTGATGATGTCGTGCTTCTCAAGCAGATTAGCGAGACCCGGCCAGACTTGTCGAACAGAACACAGATCGATCAAGCCAGCCAATGCCACGACAGGGATAAGCCAGAAGATCGTCAGGACGATGATGAACACCGTGATGATCCAGGACCGGAACATGCGACTCGTGCGCGGCAGGTATGTGTTCTGCCATACAATATCCGTCGGCGCGGGCGCCAGCTTCGCGAGGAGCTGCATCGGCGCCGGATCCAGCAGGGCTTGCACAGCCATCTGACAGGCCGGGATAGAGTCCATCGTGACAAACGCCACGGGCGTAGCTTTGTACTTTCTCTTCCTCGCTAGCGCGATCTTCTCGTCCATCTTCCTCAATTCCTCCTCGTAGTAATCAATGGCGTCGACTTTCCTGCTCTGCAGTTTGCAGAACCCGTACCAGATCCTGGTCGTCGGTCGCGGTTTCTCGTAGGCCGTAACGTGGCTAGTGCCCGTTCCCAGCAGAGTCGCGTCCTCCCCATTCTCCTGCTCATTGTCAGAAGCAACGCCGACATGAGGTTGCCGAGCCGGAGGGATCGTCTGGCTCCTGCTACGGCCCATATGCACCGTCCACGCCTCCTCCAGTTTCCTCAGCAGCCACGCCCTCTCCTCGACCATCTGATCCAGGGTCCTCCAGTCCCGACAGATCGTCACGCTCTCCACTTTTCCAATCTCCAGCTTCTCCAGAAACTCCTTGATATCATCCTCGCTCCTCAGCTCGGGGGGGATCCCAGAAAGTTTGATCGTGCGGTCCGTAACCGTCGACTGACTCCCCAGGTAATCCTGCCGGATCTTGATGATGCGCCTCGTCTCGGTAGCCATAAAATAGATGGCCAGGAAGGTGAAGAAGTACGTGAAGGCCAGGTACGCCCAGAGGTAGCTCGTATCCAGCGTCTTCTTGCCGCCCTTACCCAGCGCTAGCATATCGTCAACATCCCACGTGCCCGACGTGTACAGCGTCTGCAGGTAGAGACTCGACCCCTCCGGACCCTGGGGCTGACTGGGCGTTGCGAGGTAATCGTAATGGTAGTTGATAGGCGCGAGAACAACGCAGGCCAGGATGAACATGACGCCGAACAGCTTAATCGACATCTTGAAGAAGGCGAGGAACTGCCCATGTCCATTAGCCCGTTTCCTTTCCTTTCCTTTGCTACACCCCCTCACCCAGCCCTACCTCCATCGCCTGCCCGCACAATAAGAGAGAGAGAGAGAGAGAGAGAGAGAGAGAGAGAGAGAGAGAGAGAGAGGCCCACCACAAAAGCGTCCAACCCAGCACTCTCCAGCACCGTCGCCTCCTCAACCCCGTACAGCACCCGCATCCACTCAAACCAGCCATCCGGCAACTCAGGCAGCGCTCCATCCCCGCGCCTCCTCTTCCGCGCGGCGTACAGACCCCCCCAGCGCGGGCGCAGGAAGCAGAAGCCCAGGAACGCGCTCGCGCCCAGCGCCAGCGACAGCACGAGCTGGACGTAGATCTGCTTCTGCCCGTTGGCCGGGTCCGTCGGGTCGTACTTGGGGCAGTCCTTGGTCGCCGCGAGCCCGTCCATCGTGGCGATCGTGAGAGGGAGTCGGGTCGGCTCGAGGTCGTGGGGGATTGTGGGTGGTGAGAAGAGCGGCGAGAGGGAGAAGGGGGACTCTTGACGGGCTGGTGTGGCGGTGCACGATGACGTCGGGCTGGGCTGGGCTTTGGCGGACGTACGGAGACCTCTCGAGGCTGGCAGGATATCGCCCTCACCAACATCCTGGCGCTCCCTACCTTACCGTTGGCGACGATGATGCAAAGAGCGAGTTATCAATAAGTACGTATGTCTAATCTAGGTAGATGACTCTGCCGAGCGGATGATTGCAGACAAGCCGAGCTAGAGTCAGTCGTCCGAATCAATTCATTGCAGAAGCGTTTAAGCACAAGTTTACATGAGATGCCAGGCACCTACGTAGCTTGAACTACACTTTGCCCAGTAGGTAAGAGCCTCCTTACCTGCCTACTCACCTACCTAGTGAATACTCGCAGACTCCTTATCCCTTTCTTCGCCGACTCCAGTCCTTGCAGTACCTCGCAAGTAGCTACACGCCCTCTACCCAAGGCTACTCTGGTCGAACCGATCAAACCTCACAACACAATCATATTAAGAAACTACACGCAGGAGACAACTAACTCAGACCCAACTCCCGGACCTTGTCTTTCATCGTTCGGCCCTCAACCATATCATAGGAAGTAGATCTATATAGAGAGCTTTCCGCTAGTGCGCTAGAGCGGAAGTACCATAGAGATGAAAGCGATAGCAATATCATCTGCCCGTTTTGAGTCCGGTAAGATACGTCCAGGTCTTTTCCTCTTCTGTACAGCCGTGCGCAGTGTGGGCGGCATGAAAGGTTTCCCCTGGTACCTCCGCAACATCCCCATGCCCATCCCCATCCGCATCTCCGTCCCTTCAAACCATGCAGCAGCCACTGGCTCCTAGGATCAGGAAGATGTACATGTGTAGATTCAAGGCTCTATTTCTATGGAGCAAAGGAGGTACGTAGAGCCATAGAGTAGTGGCTGGGCTGGGCTGACAGGTTACCTAGTACGCATGATATAAAACACCACTATCTGCATCACGATCACTTACGATCACTATCAACCCTCCTCGGGTCAGTAGATGACCCACGAGTGCCATAGCCAGACGTGGAAATCGTCTCTCTAATCATTAGTTCATACCATCTGCACGTTCACGAGATAGGTGCGCGGGCCGTCTATGGCCCAAACAAGAGGTGAATGGCAGCAGAGATGGTCATTAGAGCATTAGAATGGAGATTCTTCATTCCCTCACCCCTCGTCTTGTCACCCTACGACTACCATGTTCATAAGATTATCATTTCCCATCCCCTCACAATCATAAAATACAGATCCCCTCTCCTAATCCCCACAAAATCTGCTGGCTCTCTCCCCCACCCACGAATCCATACGGTACCAGTTCCGCGTCCAATAAATCCATCATACGCCCTGGCTATGCTATCGCTCATGTGCTCGCTCGCTCGCTCCCATCCACTCCCTGACATCGTGCAAAAATCAAGACCTATCAATCACCCGTAAACAAAGCCAAGAGCTCGCAAGGGACCTTGGAAACACCAAGTACCCGCTAAGCAATCGTCGCGAGCTTCTGCAGAACTGTGAGGACACCTGCCAAGCCCAGTCAGCCAGTGCCCATAGAACTTTACATGGGAGTGGGTGGCAGGTGACAGAGGGTTGAGACGTACCAGTAACTCCCTGGGTAAGCGTGCACCCAGCCTCGGTATTCCGACTTCCCAGGCTAACAGTCGTGACATTCTTGACAGTCTCGTCTCTACCGAGCTCGTTGGCCCAGCGGAAGATGACTTCATCATCACGGCCATCGCCCGCGACCATGAGGAAGTCGACCGGGGAGTCGTGGCCGAGGTTGGGCAGCATGGCTTTCTTGAGGCCGGCGAAGATATGCATGGCTGCTGTGCCCTTGGACCAGTCGATTGGCTCGACGATGACAGCACCTAGATTCTGATCAGTTCGAGAGTATAGTGGAATGTGGAGGGGATCATACCTTCAGCAGGGACAGCGCGGACTCGCTGCTCCTCACACGCATCGTTGATATGGCTAGCGCAGTCGCCGGCCTGACGGCTGGCAGTCTCTTGGTCCTCACAGTTCTTGTAGTGGAAGATGAGACTGCAGTGCCTCGTCTCGATCGAGGAGCCAGGCGTGCGTTCGTGGTAATACTGCATGATACCCTCGACAGACTCCTTCCATGCCCGCATCTTTTCGGGGTCCGCCATCTCGATCCACCTCGAGGTCCCAAACTCCTTGAGGAAACAGCCGTTCTCGGCAATGAGCCCGAGGTTGTGGACCCGCTTGAAGAGCCGGTCCAGTTCTTCGGGTTGGCGACCGGACATGACGTAGACGGTGTTTCGTTCGTCTTGGAGGATGTCGTTCAAGACATCAAGAGTTCGCTGGGGACTCGTGAGTATGATGTCGTTGGGAGATCCCCACGAGGCAAGAGTCCCCTCGTAATCCAAGACGAATAGTCTTCGTTCCGAGGCCTGGTACTGGCGACCCAAGTGGTTGATAGACAGCCGAGGAACCGAGGTCGTATCGCGGCGGTGCTGCTCATCGTAGACCTTGTCGAGTCGTGTGAGGAAAGCGGTAAACCAGTGCTCAGCGGTGTGGTGCATGATGGCCGTATACAACTTATCCCATCGGGTCTTCTTCTCCTCGTCGCCCATCTCCAGAGCCTGCTTGATGGCATCGGCGCATTGGCGGTAGTCCCAAGGATTGACGGAGAGCTCGTTGCCACCAAAGACCGACGCGCTACCGGTGAACTCGCTCAGGATCAGAGACCCGTTCTTGTTGTGGCCCTTGAACTTCCCGTCTTGGCAGAAGAGGTACTCGTGGCACGTCAGGTTCATCCCCTCACGCTGACTAGCAATCATCAGGGCGTCGGCCACGGTGAGGAGGGCCAGGTACTGCGGATAGCTGATGTCTTGCTTGAGGTAGACCAGCGGCTGATAGGCGAGATTGGCCCACGAAGAGTTGACTCTCGTGACGATATCCGAGACGGTGGCGTCCAGCTCGGCCTGCTCGGTAGTCGACGTCGCGACCTGGATCATCACGACGTGGTCTCTCCATTCCGGGTACTTGTTCAGGAACAACTCGTACGCCAGCAGCTTCTGCCGAACACCTCGCACGTGGTCCAGCTTGTCCCGGGCGACAATCAACTTCTTGCCGCGGTACCGGTCTTGCATGGTGCGGAGCCACTCGGCGACGTCCGGATCGGCCCGGTTCATGTCCAGTGCAACGGGGTCGATGCCGATGGCGAGGTTGATCACGTCGACAAAGCGATCCTCGAGCTGGACGCCATCATTCGTAGCCTCGACGCAGAGGAGCCGGCTGCAGGTCTGCAGGAAGTGGCGTGCGTACTCGTGGATTTGGAAGCCGATGAGGTTCGCCCCGAGCATGCCTTCCAGCAGCTCTTTTCGTACGGCCAAGCATCGGAACACCTCGGACGAGGGGAAGGCGACATGGAGGAAGAATCCAATCTTGGCGTCTGGGAGCTTCTTGCGTACCATCGACGGCACCAAGAGAAGGTGGTAGTCGTGTACCCAGATGATATCCCCACGCTTCCAGTTCTTGACGATCTTGTCCGCAAAGGCTTGGTTGACGGCGACGTAGTAGATCCACGAGTGGTCCTCGTAGGCTTTGCTCTTTGGGTTGTCGGGGATCTGGTAGTGGAACACGGGCCAGAGGATTTGCTTGCAGTAGTGCGTGTAGTGCCCATCAAAATCGCTGTCCTTGCAGAAGACCGTGAGAGAGTCGTATTCGGTGGCCAGCCGATCCTCGATATCCTGCTTCTGCTGAGTCTCCTCGAGGGCGTCGGTCGGCATCCCCAGAGTCCCCACCCAGATCTTGTCGTGCAGCTTGCCATTCCGCACCGCCGCCTGGACGGCATTCCGGAGCCCGCCATTGCCCTGGTCTGCGGGTACCACGGTCCAATCGGCGTGGGCAAAGACTCGATCATGACTGTCGCTCCGGCTCAACTGTGGCTGCCTCACACCTGCGCGCCCCAGGATCTTCGCCTTCTGGACGGTCTTGTTGTGCTTCAGGATATCTGCAGGCGGCGGAGAGCTGGCTCTCGATCGGGGCTGGTTGAAGAGCCGCCCGGAACCCCAGGCGGGAGAATGTGGATCGCTGGGAGAGATCAACGAGCGAGGGTTGTCCTGCTTGGGGAAGTGGCCCCGCAACTCGGCGTTCTCGTTGGGGGCGAAGAAGCCATCGTCGTCGGCGTCCACAATCGGGGTCTGCGGCGGGGTGAGGTCTCGCTGTTGGCCGAAGAGGCTCGGCTTGCCCGAGGTATCGATGCGGGTCGCCGTGCGTCTTGGAGGCGGGGGACGACCGCGCGGGGGACTGGTCGGGAGGGCGAAGGTGATGGTATTGGGGAGGAAGCTGGCGAGGACAGGTTAGGAGTCTGCTCCAAGCATCATGGGAAGAAAATAGTGGGGAGCTATCTCAGAGCTCCTCCCGGCAGAGGCTGGGGGGCCAGCTGTTGTCTTCATCCCCAAGAGCTGAAGCCAGCGCAGCGAACCAAAGCGTCTGCAGACGAAGCCTGGTAAGGAGAGGTGTAAAGAAGACAGGATGCACTTACAGCGATACCACAAAGACAGTCATCGTAAGAGCTTGCGCGGCTCTTCCAGCCCAGCTTGCAGGATGAAGGGGAGAAGAGGAGAGATTGCGACGAGAGGTGGAAGTTGCGCGATCATAGACTTGGTCTGTCCGGCCACACGGAGGGGCTTTTTTTCACGAGGTGAGCGCCGGGACAGGCGTGGGCTGATGATGGGGGCGACGATGGTTGTGGTCAACTGCGTGGTACACGGGGGGGGAGAGAGGGGGTGGTGAGAGACGAGATGTGGAGATGGAAGAGAAGTCTTGGAAGAGAGAGGCCCGTGGGGCAGGAGGAAGTAATGCTGTGCTTGCCCGGCTGCAGACGAAGGGTTGAAGGGGCTGCCAAACGAAAAGGGTTCCACGTAGATGTAGAGGGAGATGGAGAGGTCGGTCGTTGGATTTCCCTGATTAGGACGAGGGTTCGGATTAGGGTGCGGATCGATACTTGGACAGAACAAGGTGACCACAACATTGGGCAGCGGGCAGCTATACGCTCCGAGTCGCTGCACCGATGCCGTCGTCGTCGACGGGTCATTGGCAACTCACCGTTCGGTAGAGAAGGTTTTGCTTTGAGTTGAGTTCCATGACTGTACTTGTACATAGTATTCTTCTCGCACGTCAGACCCAGACCCAGACCCAGACACAGCAACTAGGCTGCGATGCGATGCAACACAATGCAGGGTTATCTCTCCCCCTCGCGATGCGAGGGATCACCGATGTGTCGTGGCCCAAGCGTCCGTGACAGAGCGGATTACTTTTTGATACCTGAGCTTCGAACAGAACTACCCGCATTCAATCTGATGCTGGGCCCGAATCCTTCCCCTGCTCGTTCTTCACTCTCTTCCTCGTCCGACGTCGTCGATTGATGTCCACGGCTGGAGCAGCCGGCCTTTTCCTTCTCTTGCCGCCTCGACATGATAGGTGGCCCGGACTGAACGGCCGATACGGCTGGTAGATTGCTTGCTAGTTGCAATTGTCCTGGCGAGTGCAAGTAAGAGCGCTGTCCACTCATACCTGGGGGATGCACACCAGGAGGGGAACAGAGCTCGCAGTAAAGCCAGCATGCGAAGCAGCAGCCACATGAAGCGCGAATATCAGAACACCCCCCAGGCAGATCGGGAGGATCCGGCATCTTTTCTACGATACCATGCAGCACGGAAAGGCCAAGCGGGAAGGTTTCCGAGGGAATCATACCTTGGGTTCTGTGTGGGGTGGACAAGGTACTGCAGTGCTGCTCTGCCGGGGCCTTTGTTTTGATGGGCTCGGTAAGCAAAGGCGAGGAATGGGACCGCGGGAGTGGTGCCTGAGGGTAGCCAACATATTTTACATGCCATGGTAAAACCCAATTTAGCCAGGCAGGTACGGCTGTAGACACTTTGTGTGTGTATATATATATTTATATATATATATATATTATACACATTCACCACATGCACTGCGATGTGATATACCAGAAGCAGCAACAAGTGGATCGAGCTCTCACGTTCTCTTCACCCAAGATCACTATCCACAACTCGATTACCTGTACATGGGAGGAAAAAACGAGCCACAAGCAGGCCAAAACATACCAGCCACAGACCTTGGCAGCCAAGCTCAGCAACCCACGAGGCATAACTCCCGCAGCGATCATCATCCCCTCAGATCTGCGCCTGTACGTAGTACTTCCCACAGAACATCATGTACCATACCGGATCCACCTCGTCCCGATGGTTTCTCTCAATCCCGAGTCTGGTGGAACATAACCAGGGCAGGAATCCACCGGAAAGCAACGACTCCACCGGCTCAGAATACTTTGTAGATGGCAGCGAGGCGAGAGCAAGCTAGCCGAACGCTTCAGAACCTTGATATTTAGTGAAGTTATTGACGCTTGCAATATTTGTGGATCTATATCTTGTTATATATATATATATATATACATAAACTTATACACTTATAAACGTATATACATACATATATGCATGTAAGCACTAATATCCACATATATTGCGAGCACGATCGATCATTTCTCTCCCATCCAGATTCTAGTACTCTGATTCGATTCCCCAAAGTATATATCCCCCCCCCCGGTAGACCGGTAGATATTCGGTGGTGAGTCTTTTACATCCACTCTACGTCGTACTCGAGATGACAATAGCAATCATAATCCAGACACATACAAAGAACAATGATGGCGACGATGATGACAAGATTCCAAATCGAAATACTCCTCCTAGGCGCCGTACCCACTCACAGCAGCCCCACGAGCGCGTGCGCGCCCGACTGGCCCGTCTTCTTCTCTTTCTTCTCCTCTCGACTCGGCGACCCAGGCGCGTGGGAGTGCAGGGAACCGAGCCCGGCGACGTGCTGTGCAGATCGACAAAGCAGGCGGTCCCGAGATCCAGAAACGCGGGAGTGGCTCCGAGGTGCTGCGTGAGATGAGGCACAGGCGCTGAGCCGTTGAGCCGACTGTTGCCGCAGCCAGCTTGGGGTTGTCGTGTACGGGAGTGTGTTTTGGCTCGGACGAGATATGGCGGAGTGGATATCTTGGCTCGGTAGATACATAGCTTGGTCAGGACATAGCTCGGTCGATGAATGCCTTGGTCATGTAGCGAGGCGAAGCGAGGCGAAGCGAGGCGAAGCGAGGTGAAGCGAGGTGAAGCGAGGCAAGGAGATACCCCTTTACCAACCAATCTGCTCATCCCACCGAGGGGAAATCCCCAACTCGCCTCAGCCCACCTTCGTACACATCTCACCTCACATCCTGGAATGTCCCATAAGTTTCACATGTGCCCTACGCCCTCATTCTTCCCGATCGAATCATCTCATATCACATTCGCCATCCCCCCAACCGCCCCCGTCGAGCAGCACGTTCTGCATCTGCACCCGCTGACTGGCTCCCAGGTGCTCCTTCAGAATCCCTCCATTTCTCCCCAACCTCCTTCTTGCTCTCGCTCGCGCCTGGTGTCACGCCATCTCTTCGGTCGACAGCCACGCTCGACCACGGCACCTGGGCTTGACGAGGCGTGACGTGAGGTACTGGTGGGATGCCGTGGCTCTCTCCGGGGTGGTCGGGTCTGGTCTTGACGGGTCTTTTCTGTCTTGTCTGGTATCACATACCTACATCCATAGCTAGGCACCCACCAGAGTCCTATACCTCCCTTTCTTTCACCTGCCGACCTACCCATGTCACAAACCAAGACACACGCCCAAGCTGCCCGTCCGAACCCGGGTTTCCTGTTCGCAATACGGTGCTCGACTCCTACACTGTCCTATCCGGCTGTACTGCCCTCCGTAGGGCCCGCGGAGAAACAGGAGGCCAACCCAGCAGTCATGTAGTCGATACCTTGGTCAATTAGTCGTCAGTCAGCAGTCAACAGCTGAACCCAACCCAACCCAGCCCAGCCCAACTCCCATCCAACACCTACGCCGATATCTTCACCCAGCGACCACCCACCCGGCCAAACACTCAGCGGCAGAGGCAGCAGCTCCCGTCAGCGAGACCCCAGCCGTGCAACGTGATCTCGAAATCACGCGACTGCACCCAGCGATGCGCGGGCGTGGCACGAAGCATGCCGTACCGACCACACCTCCGCACACACCCCGTCCTCACCCACGCACAGCCGGCGCCCCTCTGGCCTGCCCCTCCCTTTCCTCTTCGTTTTTGGGACGGAGAAACGGCTTGTTCTGATTCTTGTCCCTGTCCCTATCCCGGCGTCTGGGTAGTAGAAATATAACATAACATATAACATAACATATAACATAACATATAACATAACATATAACATAACATATAACATAACATATAACATAACATATAACATAACATATAACATAACATATGACATAACATATAAACACAGCATATAAACCCAACATGTACAAACACCACCTACATCAAACACAACAAATGACACAACCACAACCACAACCACAACCACAACCACAGCCTCGGCCCCGCCTCAGCACTCTCCCATGCTGGCCTGATCCAAGCCGAGCCGAGCCGAGCCGAGCCCCGGCCCGGGATGGGAAGCTGAGCCCCGAGCCCCGTGAGATTCATCTCCAGCCGTGCGGAGTATCTTCCCACACACCCCCTACACCATCCACAGGGCGCGAGAGAGGAACCCAACCCCAACCCTCGATACAAACCTCGCCCTGCCGCACGAACCAACATGAATTAGAGATAGAGCAGAGATAGAGCGAGAGATCAAAATAGTCCCCAAGCCCAAGAGCCTTGGATGAGAAGTACAGGTGGACCTTGACATTGGTGGAAAGCTCACGAGGCACGGTCTGACGGGGTGTCAGGGTTGGGCAATGGGTATACAGGTGCAAGGCGTGTCTGGGTGGGGAGTTTATAAGTTAGGGGTGTGATTCGATATGATGTGTTGTATCATTGGGGAATGTGGTCTCTAAGAGCGGTGGTGGGTGGTTTGCTTGATAGGTATGGGGTTTGTGTTACAAGTAGATATCACACCCATATGTTTCAAGGGTATATCTGTGATTTATTTGATCAGTGCTCGGCTCGGCTAGTTCGCTCGGCAAGTCACGCTGCAAGTCTACATGTACGATCGTGAATGCAAAGCCAAGCTAGAACGGGATCCCTCGACAGACAGCCATGCTTTTCCTCCTGTACGAAGCGCAGTACTTCCTCCACGTCCAAACTCCAGCTCCCCGTAAGCAAATGGGTATCACAGATGAAGCTCCACTAGGCAGCACCCCCCAACGCCCTCGATAACCCCCCCTCCCCCTACAGTTCTACAGCCGTCTCATCTCTGTCGTTCGCGCGGACTGCTACGCCAACTCGGCAAGTCTCCACCATCTCACGCGCATGCGCAACGCACTCCTTCTCCAAGAATTGGTCCCAGCTGCGCTTCCCCTGGCTCACCTCTCCGAGCGGGTCTGCACTCGTCGTCTGCTGGTGGGGCGTATCCAGGATCGCCTTCTCCATGAAGCGCAGCGCCGTATCCACGTCGCAGTCCTCGTCCCGAAGGTACCTCATCAGTGCCTTCTCCGGGAGCTGCGCCAGGCTGCGGCCGCTGATGTTCGCACACAAGCTCGAGTTCGCGTTGCGGACGAGCTTGACGACTCCCAGGAGTTTCGGCCCGGGTTTCTGCGGGGCGAAGACGGCTTGGTATTCCGCCTCGTCGAAGAGCGGGAAGTCCGAGTCCGAGTCGATGACCTTGCATTGGATAAGTTTCTGGAGGATGCTTCTCAAGATCTCGTATTGGGCGGAGACGCTCGGCGGACCGACCAACTCCTGGATCCCACAGCGATCGAGGAAGGCTGGCTCTAGCACGTCGCGCATGTTGGACGTGCAGAGGAACACCACATTGGAGAACTTGGCCGCCCGATCCAAGCCGGTGAGGAGCGCATTCGTCGCGCGGAGCGAATCAAAGGACTCTCCTTCCTTGGCGCTGAACTGCCTCGAGCTGGCGATCGACTCCACCTCGTCGATAACCACGCAGATGAACCTCTCCGGGTCCTCCTCGCACATGTGGCTGATCTTGGTGAATATCTCGTCCACGTGCTTCGAGCTTTCGCTGAAATACTTGGAGAGCAGGGTCGCGGTCTTGATCTGGATAAGGCGCGTGGATTTGTACTGGGCCCCGAGTCGGATCGAGATCTTCTGCGCGAGCCCTTGGCATAGGCTGGTCTTGCCAGTTCCGGGTGGGCCGTAGAGAAGGATGATAGGGTTCAAATTCCGACGGAGGTGGCTGGCTGCGAATGCTTGAGAGAAGCGTACTTGTTGACAGTCAGCGTGTGCGGTCTCTGATTGCTGCGCGGTATCGACATACGAATGTTAGTCATCATCCAAATCAAGTCGGCCTTGATCTCGGAGTCAAATACGAGCCTGGGAGAGCGTGAGTTGCAGTAATGGGGCGCGCCGGGAGACAGCCTACTCGTCCCAAACTCCTTCAAACCGGGCGTGCGGCATCTGGAAGATCTCCCCCAAGTCTTCTTCGGCTTCGCCTGTATTAGCCAGCGAAAAGGGGGAGTTGTACAGCTCAAAGACTTGGATCTGGAGCTTCACGTTCTCGGACGAGAAGATCGTCTCGATAATGGCGGGACCGATATATTCGACCACTCTGAGAGATCGTAGGATCGCTTTGGCGCGAGCATACTCCGATCCCAATTTGAAGGGGCCGGCTGGTGCGTGGGCGTTAGGACTGTCGATGCACGCTCAACGGGAAAGCTCACCTCGTTCATCCCCAAGGACGTCCTCCAACAGCTCAAATGTGTTGACACCCGACAGCAGCTGTACTCGTAGGATATTCGCGTACTCAGGCTGTCGGCGATCGCTCAGACTCGGACGGGTGCGATTCCACATACCTTCTCGCACTCGAAACTGGCTTCCCGGTGCAGGAAGCCGTCCTTCAATCGTGCCTCGAGGAACAATGTTCCGAGCTGACGCTGCGGCATGACAGGTGACGACAGTCGGACACACTCTTCTCTGAGAAGCTCCCCCTTCGCCGAGACTTGGCTCGGCAGCGATTCAGGATCTTGGGATGCTGCTGCTGCTGCTGCATCTTCCATTTTGCACGTTGGAGGTGGGTGGATGGATGGTGGGGAGGTGGAAGGGGACGAAGTCACCTCGGCTTACTAAGCGGGTCGTTGAAAAAAGATGCGGCTTGGAACGTCCCATCGAGCGCAGTTGAGGCAAAGTCGTCTCTCGCGCTCGTTCCAGGTCCAGGTCCAGATGCAGAGCCGGGGAATCTCGCCATCGCCCATGGCCCATGGCCCACAGACCATTAAACACACTTCTAGTTGGTTTAGACAGTCCGCCCCGGGAGAGCATGGCGTACGGGGCTCTGAAGACGCTTTGCAGTATCGGAGGGCGAGCGGGTTATGACGGTCGCTCGAGCATCAGACGGTCTGGATGATCGATGAGGCCTAGATTCCCCGCCACCAGAGACTTCGTCACGTGTTGACAGAGCCCGGATGCTGACAAAGCACGACTCTCCCCTTGCATCGGCCATCTTCCCCCTCGCCGCGCCGACGTCGTGGAGCCAGCAGCCGTCATCCAACCAAGCTGCCCTCTCTCTCCCTCGCTTCAAGTCTAGACACAAACGCCAAACAAGCCCTCCCAGCGCCGGCCGCAAATCGAGCGCCTTCACCAACTGGCATGAGGACTGTCATCATGGGCTTGGAGTTGCGGCGGAGGAATGCTCGGCTGGGCTAGAAACGTGGTGGAGGCCGGTGTGAAAATGTAAATATCTATAAAGAGCTATCAACCCCGACCTGGGGCTTTCGTTTCGCCCTGACTTGAGCGGAAGAGCTTCCTACACGTCCTTGGACATTCCTGTACGTGCTGGGCATTCAGGACTCGATCTCTCACTACTACCCCATAGACACAACTCGAAACTACGTACACCCACGATGCAAAAGCCGCCTCGCCTCTCCGTCCCCTGGCTCCTCCTCTCGGCCTGTTACATCCTCGCAGCGACCGTGAGCACAGTCGCCGTCGCCGCAGCTGAGCAGCCGACGAGCAGCTCGTTTACTGATCCGGCGACCTTTCGGAAAGACATGCTAGATACTCATAACTTCTACCGAGCAGCTCATGGCGTGAGAGCCCTCAAGTGGAACGCGACTTCTGCAAAGTATGCGGCGAAATGGGCCAAGCCGTGTAACTTCGCGCATAGTGTGAGAGAGATTTCCAAACACCGTGATGCGTGGCCCAGTAATGGGGGCTGATGAACTTGTAGAGCGGACCGACGGGCGAGAACCTCGCCGCAGGCTACGCCAGCGCCAGCGCCAGCGTCGACGCGTGGGGTCAGGAGCGCAAGTACTATGACTTCAAGAAGCCGACCGGCTTCAGCGGAAAGACGGGGCACTTCACACAACTGGTATGGAGCAACACCACCACCGTCGGCTGTGGCGTGTCCAGCTGCCAGGGCCTCAATGGCAAGTGCACCTTTTCCTCCATCACCCCGGGTCTAGGCGGAGGAGCGTTGCTGACGACAGGACAGGAACCCCTGGCTTCTACGTCGTCTGCGAATACTACCCACCAGGCAACGTCGTGGGAGACAATAACCAGTACTTCAGGGACAACGTCAAGAAGCAGACCCGAGGAAAGAGGACCGACACGGTCGAGAGCAGCGTCACGAGCAACGGCCACGGCTCGAGGGAGGCGAGGAGTTTGGCCGGCGTCGTCGGTGTTGCCGCGATGCTCGGTCTCGTTATCGGGGCTTGAAGGGCTAGCATCGCCATTCGAGTTTTCACGATGGGGCTTGGAATGGGGCTTGGAATGGTGGTTTGGAAGAGAGAGAGCTGGCTTCATGAGCATGATTCTCTGTGTGAGAAGTTTGTTCTTCTTGGTACGGATCCACGAGTCCTGATTCGTCGCTGGCATGGCGATTTTCGTTTCGATTGCGATGTGAGTTTTGTAGTTGTTCGTTTGTAGGTGCGAGCGCAGCGATGAGTAGGCGTGTACTTTTACCTGTTACCCGCTGGACTGGGCATCCGTTCTCGACAGGATATGGATCTAGATGTTGTTATAGATACAGATATCTCAGCCAGAAGAATACTCAACTCTCTAGTTCGTCGCACTGCGATGAAATCAAACTTATCCGCTTCAGAATACGTTCAGATACATGAATACAATACAGAGTTCAAGGATAAAATAATCAGAAAGTAGAATAGCCTAGCCTAGGAGAAGCAGAGGCAGAAGCGCATGTCCAATATACTATTATCTTATTAGAAATATACAAGGTACGGAGATTACCGCACGGAACGGAGGCTAAGGCTTGGTAAGCCTACGTAAGCCTACCTTGTATATATACTACTTCAGCTCTTTAGAATTAGAATCTATACCTTTCGATTCTGTTATAGTAGCAATTCCTAGAATCGATTAACTTAATTAATCCCTTCAATTTTGAACCTGCTTCTTAGCAAAACACAATTATATAATACCTCTTTATATACCCCTATACATATATACCTTCTCCCCCTTTTTTTTTACCCCTATTTTTCACCCCTTTTTTCAATAACCCTAACTTAATAAAAAAAAAAAAAATAACTAAGAAGACTACTAAGAACGACGCTAAGATCAAGCTTAATTAGTCTAACTATTAAGAATAGGAACTAGCTACTATTTAAAACTTAGCTATAAATGGCTATCTCTAATAGGCTATCGGCCTTATTCCTCCGAAATCTGCCAAATCTAAAGGTAAATAGGAGAAGAAGAACTAAGAGGCTATAGCTACTATAGCTAAAGGCCTTACCCTTAGCCTTAATAGAAAGTATCGCACTTAGATTATAGTCGATAATGCTTACGCTCTTTAGAACGCTTTTAAAGAAGGAGAGAGCAAGCTTATCGAGAACTCTAAGACTTATATAAACTTGATTAAGTAGTTTAATAAGGCTAAGTATATTTCCTACTCTAAGTTGTTTAATAACTATATTCTATAACTTAAGAGTATTTAAGCTCTCTTCTAAGGCTATAGCAACCCTTTTAATAATACCCAAATGAAAAAGCAATTGCTTAATAGTCTTTTAATAATTAGAATATAGAGTTTAATTATAATTAACCTTAAAACCTCTCTTATAACTTTACAAAAGATAATCATTGCAATTTAAGAGTACGAAGTGATATATAAATAAAAGCTAAAGGTAGCGCCTATAGCTATATAGATAACTGCGTTAATTACTAAGGCCTACTTTACAGAAGGAGGAGGCTATAGTAGAGGCAGAGACAGAGGCAGAGGCAGATATAAAGGCAGAGGTAATAAAGGAAGAGGAGGAATATAATAAGGAGGAATATAGAAGGGAGAAAGAGGAGGAAAGTATTATAATTGCGGCAAACCTAGCTATTAGAAAGTAGAGTGCTAGTTAAAGAAGAGAGGAAGAGATAAAGCTAAAGCTTAAATAGCTAAAGATAATATAACCTTATCTATCTACTCTTATTCTTTAAAACGTAAAGTTGCCTTAATAATAGAAGCTATTAAGATAGCTTTAAGCTTAAAGATAGATTAGCCTTCTTAGAAAGTAGACTTTAGTGCTATAAGATACTTCTTTAATATATAAAACGATTTTATTAAAATTAGGAAGTGGAATAACTTAAAGTAAGTCAGAATAGTAAACGGCGCGCTCTTAGAAGCAATTAGCTATAGAGACTATATTATTAATAATAAACTGACGCTATATAACGTATAGTACGTTTTATCATTTAGTAATACTTGACTTATATCGGTCTTAAAGCTTAGTGATAATAATATTACTATGATCTTTAATAAAGAAGAGGCAAAAGGGTATTAAGGCAATAATATAGTATTTACTATACTATAGCTTAATAGATTATTTACTTTATCTCGATCGTATACTACTATTGCAACTGAAGTAGATAAAAAGGCTATAAACCTTAGCCTTATATAACCTTTAGAACTAATTAATATAAAGACGATACTATAAAACTCGAATAAAACGGATTCAAAGCTTCTTTATAAGAGACTAAGTCACCTTAACTATATTAAGCTAAAGAAGCTAGTCGATAACAACTATAGCTTAAATATAGAAGCTCAAATCGCTCTTAAAGGAGAGAGAAACTGCGAGAGCTGCTTAGCAGGCAGAATGAAGGAGCAATTTAATAAGAAAACAAATATAAGAATAGATAAGATCTATAGAAGACTCTACGCCGATATATTAGGAATACTACTGCTATTAATTAAGAGGTATTGCTACTTCCTATTAGTAGTAGATAACGCCTGCAGATGCTATTAAATAAGGCTATTAAAGAATAAGAGCGCTAATAAGATATAGCTAAAAATCAAAGACTTAAAGAAGTAACTAAAGATAGAGAACTCTACTTTAGTAGTATACTAGAGGTCTAATAATAGTATAGGAGAGTTTGGAGGCAGATTTTTACTATAGCTATTAGAAGGAGGTATAACCTTAGAACCTTTACCTACTTATAAGTATAGTTTAAATAGCGTTATCAAATATTAGATATACGAAATTATGAAAATAGCTCGCTCTTGCATATACGACGCTAAGATAAACAGCTATATATGGTACTATGCTATAGAATAGGCCTATAGGCTAAAGAATAGAAGGCCTATGAAGGCTCTACCTTTTGAAGAGCTAAAAGGCCTAATTCCATTAGAGGCGTACTTAAAACGTACTAAAGATCTTTTAAAAATCAAAGTATTTAAGTCTAAGGCGTTCCTATTAAATAATAAATGAAATAGCTTAGGTAAGTTCGAGTCAAGAACTATAATAAGAGCTTAGATACTTATAGGTATGATAAGCTTAAAGATGTATAAGCTATTAAACGTTAAGACTTTAAAAGAATTGATATCTACTAATATTAAATTTGACAAATACTTAATATATAATATAAGAGAAGTATAACTATAGGAAAGACCTTAGAATAAGAGGCTAGTATATAGTGCTATAAGCTTAATAAGACCTATAAGGCCAGTAGATATTATTGAAAGACCTCTTATAAGAGTTATAAAAAGGCTAGTATATAAAACTAAGAGAGTATATAGTACTAAAAGACCTGCAATGTTAGAGTCGTTAGAAAATAGGCAAATCTATAGCAATAAAGCTGAAGTAAAAGGTACTAAACCTTAAAGGGTGATAGAAAACATCCTTAAAGCGTCTGATCAATGCGTTCTAAAGCAAATAGAGACTCCTACCTTATAGTATAGTAGGAAGCTAAAGCTAAAACGAGTATTTAGCGAAATTAATACTTTAAAGAGTGTATTGACCTTTATAGGAAATCAACTAACTATTCCTATAAAGGTAATATTAGTATATAATATATTAAGTCAAAATCCAAAAGAATAGAAAGAAGTAATACTAAGTGAATTCGAAGCTATAAAATTAATAGGAACCTTTAAAATAATATTAGGTAAACCTCCTATTAAGAGAAAGCTAATAAAATCGAGATTAGTTCTGCGAAATAAGATTATAAATAGAGTATTAGTAAGAAGGAAGGCTCAAATCGTACTAAAAGGCTATAAGCAATAGTATGAGGTAGATTACTTCGATACTTTTGCTAGCATTATTAGGCATATAACTCTACAAGTTCTACTCGCCTTTGTAGCTTTAAGAGACCTAGAAATCGAGCAAATCGATATCGATATAGCCTTCTTAAACGCGTACTTAGCTAAAGACGTATATATAGCACTACTAGACGATAAATACGACCTATTCTATAAATTATACCCTTAACTTTGTAGAAAACAAGCCTATATTAAGCTTCTTAGGTCATTATACGGCTTAAAACAAGCACTTTAAGAATAGTAGCTACTAATTAAAGATGAAATAAAGAAGGCTAGCTTATAAAGCGCTAAAGTAGATCCAAATCTATTTATATAGGAAAATCAAGCTAATAATACAACTATATATATATTAGTCTTTATAGATAATATACTAATTATCGGAAAATAATAAGATTATAATTACCTTAAAAAGAAGATTCTTAATACTTAGAAAGGAAAAGACCTAAGGCTAATTAGCACCTTTATTAGAATATAAGTTAAATAAGATCGCAAGGCTAGAACGCTACGAATTTACTAAACAGATTATATTAAAAAGATTCTTAATAGATTTAAGATAGCTAATTGCAAAGGGAATAACCTATTAGCCTTAGCTAGTATAGTATTAAGGAAATTAGGTATAGATAAAGCTTATACTAATAAGCTACTATAACTTAAAGATATCTCACTTTACTAGCAGATTATAAGAAGCGTTATATACCCCTCGAACCTTATAAGGCTAGATATCTCCCATATTATCGGCTAATTAATATAGTATATAGCAACCCCTTTATAAGATTACCTCTAAGCTATAAAACCCCTCTTATAATACCTATAAAAGACTGCCGAAGATGGAATTATATATAGAAAAGGCGAAGCAAATCAATTCAACGCTTATACAGATGCCACTTAAGCTATAGAAAACGATAGGAAGTCATTCTAAGGCTGGCTTATTAAGTATAATAGAGGAGTTGTTAATTAAGCTGCAAATAGGCAAAAATCTACTTCTCTAAGTAGTGAATAAGCTGAGATAATGGCAGCTTCCGACGGCTCGAGAGAGGTAGCTTAAATGCTAAAGCTATTCGCTAACCTTAATATATAACTCGATCGATTACCTTATTTATGACTTGATAATAAAGGAGCGAGATCTTTTACTAAAGAATGAAAATTTTCAGCTAAATCGAAGTATATCGACGTTCGACACTTTTATATAAGAGACGATATGGTTGTAACGACACAGAACCGCCGAAGTGCGAGATCAAGTATAGGAGCAAGAAGTAGTGCAAAAGGCGTATTCTATAGGTCTAATACAAAGGAAACGAAGAAGTTAGAGAGCCCTCTTTAAGGGAGAGCCCTTCTTCCTTATATATATAGTAGCTAAAAGCTCTATTGCCTATTTATATAATATTATATAAGAATATCCTTTTGCACCTTCGGGGTTGATTTGAGAAAACCCTATATCGAATCGAGATTGCGAAACTTTAAAATGCTATACTCCTAGGTAATTGCATTAAGTGGAGGTATAGCTATTATACTACCCCCCTCCTTTAAGAACGCTTGCTTATAAGCATTAGGAGGTTGTAACGATTTTCGTATAGTAATATACTTAGCGCATTGTTATACAAATAGTACTGTTTTATATTTAGTTTAGCGCAAGTTGCGTTATATACTTAAATTTGTTTTTCCTTCTGTAGGATCTTCCTTCCTTAGTATAATAACTATATACTATCGCATAGGTCCCCTATTCTTACTACTATAGCGTAGGGCTAATATATAGTAGTAGAAACAATTACTATTACTACTACTAACTACTATAAGTAAGTTTGCCCTAATCTAGGGTCGAATCGCGTCTAATACGCATAGTGCTAATTCCCTTGCTATTAGGCGCTCTTACAGTGGCTTACCGCGTATACTGCTATTAGTACGTGCGGCGCCTTATGCGCGATATTATGCACAAATGCGAGTTCGAATCGGAGCGTAGTAAGAAGTGCTACTAGTACTAGGAGCAGAAGGCGGAGTGCATCCTTATAAGTACCTTAAATTAAGTCTAAAGTTCTAGTTGCGCTAATACTTATTTATAGCTTTCCTCTTATATTAGTAAGGAATTCGTAGTGCTATCCGTAGCCCTTAAGGAGTAGCGGGGGAAGGCTGCTTAATAGCAAGAGGAGGATAACAGCAGCGACGACGACGATAACAACGCTTAGGCGGTTTCGGCAGGGAACCGCAAGATGCTTTATTAAAAGGCGGTCTAGCGCGCCCGGATTCTCGTTAACCTCCTACTAGTAGCTAGCGCAAAGGCTTTGACTAGCCGCTTCCAACTAAAGCGTACTAGCCTTACAGAGCTCTGCTCTATAGCTAAGGCTATAGTAAGCCAGCTAGAGAGGGTCTAAGCGATAGTTGCTATAAGTTAAACCTAAATTAGTATTAAATCGATCGCTAACTTTTTAATAAGAGCGCAGCGACCCTATTAAGTCTCGGCTAGTAAGGTTAAAGCAATTTAGCCGAACTATACTAGGCCTCCTAGGGTCTATTACCGTATTAGTAGAGCAGACTACTATAGCAGCAGAGTCTCTTATAGAGGGAGGGGGGCTTATAGTAGCAAGGGTAGCGTCAGGCGCAGCGGCTAGTAGGGCAGCGCTAGTAGTAGTAAGAGGAGGAGGTTAAGGTCGTTCTAAGTAAGGGCGTATTTAAGAAGCGAGCTCTAGCTTTAGAATAGAGTTAGAGCTTGTCTCCTTAAGCGCAAAGGAGGAGGGGTTAGAGGAGTTATAAGGGGAGGAGGCAATTGGCCTAGCGTTATTGTTTTTCTATTTTTATTATTTTTCTCCTTTTTTTTTTTTTCTTTTTATTTGTATTTTTAAATTTATTTACTAACCTATTTCGCGTCCGGCCTATTATCTTCTAAATGACTATAATCATTTATACTACTTTTCTAAGCCTTTAGCTAAGCTTATAAGTTTTAAGGTAGTCCTAGCTTTATAAGATTAGCCTAATAAAAGTCGCAAATCTTATACAAGGATCTTGCAAAATTTAAAGCGCGATACTAACTCAAATTAGAGTTATAACCAATCCATTTGACTTAATACTTTAGTTTCCCTTAAGATAGGCGTATACTTAATATCTTAAATACTTTATATTCTTCTTACTTAGCGATCTTTTCTATAATAGGCCAGGGTTATTCCTGACCTAGCAAAGGGTTCTGCAGGTCTTTGAATAGTAGCTTTAGCGCGAAGATATCATATATTATAAAACCTATAAGCAGCTTAATCTAATATAAATTGCCTACCTTCTTAAGAACCTTAAAAGGGCTATCCTATTAATTAGCCAGTTTCCTACTAGGATAGTAGTTCTTAAGATTTTTTATCAAAAGGTAGACTATATCTCTAGGTTTCTAATTAATCTCCCTTTAGTATTAATTTATAAACTTATGCATTTTCTCTTAAGCGCGTTCTATATTGCCTTTTACTACTTCTTAAGCTATATGCATCCTTTCTACTATAAGCCTAGCCTTTGCTTAATTCAATTTCTCCTATAGGCTAGACGTTTTTAGCAAGATCTAGTCCTAACTTATCTAAGGCGCAACTCTATATCTAAGCTAATATAGGGTTATACTAATTAAAGCGTAAGGGAGAGTCGATTGCGTATAATCTATCAACGGAATTAGTTCACTCTAATTATCTTAATAGTAATTAATAAAAGGCTATAGCTTTAAATCAATATACTTGTTTATAATCTCCATTTGGCCGTCAGTCTCCTTATAATACGCTATAAAGAGTTTAATCTTAATACTAATAATATAATAGAACTCTTTTTAAAATGAGAAAACAAATTAAAGGCCTTGGTTTAAGGTAATTGTCTCTAAAGTATAGCCGAATTAATATATCTACTAAACGAATAATCAGGCAGTTCCTTAAGCATTAATATCTTTTTAATAAGGAATTATAATAGCGCTCTTACTAAGTCGGTTTATAAAAACCAGGATTCGATCAAAACCGTACTTATTAGAAGGGAAATTCTTAAAATCTATATATAAGTGCTATATAAGATAATTAGGAATAAGAAAGGGCTATAGGAGGCCTTATTACTTAATTGTCTTTGAATGCGAAAATTGATAAGGTCTGCAGTTTGCGATAAATCTTTTGCAATTCGAACCTATCCTAACCTAATAGTACTTAAGAGCGAGAAGCTAATAGGTCTTTAAGCCATTAGGGTATGCACTTAAAGGTTAGTTATAAGCTTCTTAAATTAGATGAGTATATAAGGGAGTATTATAGTATATGCAAAGACGCTCCTTAAAGTAAAGTAATCCGTCTTTTAAAGAGTAGTTCTTAAGGAGGTCGGCGCGAATCTTTTAAAAGGATTCGCAGTTATCTTAATAAAGCTTCTTAATTAAATCAAAGGAATCCTTAGGTCGATTCGGGGTCGAATTAGGATTATTAATTAATATTAAGGCAAGGGTGCCTTTAGCAGATTCGGCGAGAAATTTATCGGCCAATTCAATATTGATTTAAAGGTCCAATTAAGCTAGGGAAATTAGAACCTAGGATCGGCTATCTAGCTTTGCTTACTTATAAACCGGTATATCTTGCTCTTAGCGGCTAAGAATATCGGCCTTCTAGTTGTCTTTATTAAAAGTATATACGATTTAAAAATTAAAGTCAGATAGGAATTCCATCTATTAGCACTATTTTATAATTAGAACCTTAATAGTTATAAAGTACTTAAGGGAGCGGTGATTTAAATATATATCAACTCGCTCTTTAAGTGATATAAGCTTAAGTCTCCATTTGTAGCAGGATTTAATAATAGTAAAGAGTTCCTTATTATATATTTCCCAATTAGGTTCGTAGCTAAAGAGTATATGCAAATAGAAGCCAATTAGGTACTATTGCTTATTAGAGTATTGCTAAGAAAGTACTTTAGCAATAATACTATTAAAAGTATTAGTTTCCAGCTTTATAAGTAAGTTAAGGTTAAAATAGTAAATCTATTGAATCGAGAGCAACTACTTACGAAGCTCTTTAAAAGCGATTCGGCACTCTTCTATCCAATTCTAAAGTACTATCAGTTAGGTCAGAACTAAGAGGGGTTTGGCGATTAGCCTAAAGTTGCAAATGAATTATTAATAGAACCTGTAAAATCCTAAGTAGGACTTTACTCTAATGACAGTTTTTAAGTACTTCTAATTGCATAGCGGTTCGACCTTTTCAAAGTCCAGTTCAATCCCAGTTATTATTAAAACGTATTTAAGATATTAAGTTTAAGTAATATAGAACTTACACTTCTTAATATCTATTTAAAGGCCAGCCTTTAAGAGTCGTTTTAGCACCTTTTCAATATAACCCTAGTGCTTCTTAATATTCTTTAAGTAAATTAAAATATTATTTAAATACGCTATATAAAAATCATTTAAGTAATTTAAAAGAATATTATTTATATACTATTAGTAAGTACTAGGTCTATTATAAAGGCTAAATGGAAGAACCTTACATTTATAGGATCTGTACCTTATTCGAAAGGTAATATATTCTTCCGATTTAGGGTTCATTTATATTCGATTAAAAGCGGCTCAAATATCTAGTTTTATAAAAATCTTAGCTTTAGATACTCGCCTTAAAAGCTCATCTATCCTTAGAATTAAGTAAGTGTCCTTTTAAGTTAAAGCATTTAGCTTTTAATAGTCTATATAAAATCGAAGGCTACCGTCGGCCTTCTTTATAAATAGTATTAGCAAAGCAAAGGGGCTAGTACTTATCTTAATAAAGCCTTTATCTAAATTCTTAAGTAAGTACTCCTTTATAACCTTAAGCTCCTTAATAGATTGATAGTAAAGGGGCGAATAGGCATTAGGCAAAGGCCCTTTTAACTATATTTTATAATTGTAGTACTAATAGGAAGGGAGGGTATCTGCATTCCTTTTTAAAAAGGCTTATCTTAAAGATTAGTACTATTTTAAAAGTCGATCGTTAATTAGCTTTTCAATATTAGGATTCTTAGGCTTATATCTTTCCTTTAGAATCTTATCTACTTTATAAATACTAATTTAAAAGAACTCAGTCTCCTTACGCTTTATATTATAATAAAAGGCATTAATACTAATTTCGCAAATAGGAACCGCAGCTTTAAGGCATTTGCAAATAGGGTCAGATTATAGTCGATTTATATTAGACTATTTTCCTAGATCTAACTTAGTTATAAGCTAAGGCGCTGGCCTAGTAATAGCAATAGGGATCTTGCGCCTAGCTAGGACTATTAAATTAACGCAAGACTATCTTCTATTAATCTATCGAGCTTTATCTATAGCTATCTCCTATTCTCTGCGATTAATATCAGCTTAATAATCGGATCGTATCCGAAGTCCTTTAAAAGGGGGAAGACGAATGACGATTTCCTTTGCAAATTAGGGAGATAGGGGGTAATACAAAGGCTATACGAATCGGTTTTCCTTCGGATCTGTAATAATATAGAACCGCCAAAGTGCAAGATCAAGTATAGGAGCAAGAAGTGGTGCAAAAGGCGTATTCTATAGGTCTAATACAAAGGAAACGAAGAAGTTAGAAAACCCTCCTTAGGGGAGAGCCCTTCTTCCTTATATATATAGTAGCTAGGAGCTCTATTGCCCGCTTATATAATATTATATAAGAATATCCTTTTATACCTTTAAGGTCGATTTAAGAAAACCCTATATTAAATCGAGATTGCAAAACCTTAGAATACTATACTCTTAGGTAATTATATTAAGTGGAAGTGCAGCTATTATACTACCCTCCCCCTTTAAGAACGCTTGCTTATAAGCGTTAGTAGGTTATAATGATTTTTATATAGTAATATACTTAGCGCATTATTATGCGAATAGTACTATTCTATATTTAGTTTAGCGCAAGTCGCATTATATATTTAAATTTGTTTTTCCTTTTATAAGATCTTCTTTCCTTAGTATAATAATTATATATAATCGCATAAGTCCCTTACTCCTACTATTATAGCGTAGGGCTAATATATAGTAGTAGAAATAATTACTACTACTACTACTAACTACTATAAGTAAGTTTGCCCTAGTCTAAGGTCGAATCGCGTCTAATACGCATAGTGCTAATTTCCCTACTATCAAGCGCCCTTGCGGTAGCCTACTGCGTTTATTATTACTAGTATATACAGCGCCTTATATGCGATATTACGCATAAGTGCGAGTTTGAATCGGAGCGTAGTAAGAAGTGCTATTAGTACTAGGAGTAGAAGGCAGAGTGCATCTTTATAAGTATTTTAAATTAAGTCTAAAGACTTAATTATACTAATACTTATTTATAGCTTCTCTCTTATATTAGTAAGGAGTTTGCAGCGCTATCTGCAGCCTTTAAGGAGTGGCGGGGGGAGGCTCCTTAGTAGTAAAAGGAGGACGACGACGACGACGATAAGGACGCGCGTGCAGTTTCGGCAAGGAACTATAAGATGCTCTATTAGGAGGCAGTCTAGCGTGCCTGGATTCTCGTCAACCTCTTGCTAGTGGCTAGCGCAGAGGCTCTAACTAGCCGCTTTTAATTAGAGTATACTAGCCTTATAGAGCTCTACTCTATAGCTAAGGCTATAGTAAGCTAGCTAAAGGGGATCTAGGCGACAGTTACTATAAGTTAAACCCGAATTAGTATTAAATCGACCGCTGACTTTTTAATAGGAGCGCAGCGACCTTATTAAGTCCTAGCTAGCAAGGTTAAAGCAATCCAGCTAAACTATACTAGGCCTCTTAAAGTCTATTGCTGCGTTAGTAGAGCGGACTACTATAGCAGTAGAGTCTCTTATAAGGGGAAGGGGGCTTATAGTAGCGAGGGTAGCGTTAGGCGCAGCAGCTAATAGGGCAGTGCTAGCAGCAGTAAGAGGAGGAGGTTAGGGTTATTCTAAATAGGGATATATTTGAAAGGCGAGCTCTAGCTCTAGAACGGAATTAGAGCTTATCTCCTTAAGCGCAGAGGAGGAGGGGTTAGAGGAGTTATAAAGGGAGGAGGCAATTGGCCTAGCATTATTATTTTTCTATTTTTATTATTTTTCTCCTTTTTTT
>JAENRP010000074.1:19165-35482 GCA_024741835.1 Diplocarpon mali | reverse complement strand
TATATTTTTAGATTTATTTACTAACCTATTTCGCATCTGGCCTATTATCTTCTAAGTGATTATAATTATCTATACCACTTTCCTAAGCCTTTAGCTAAGCTTATAAGTTCTAAGGTAGTCCTAGCTTTATAGGATTAATCTAATAAAAGTCGCGAATCTTATATAAGGATCCTATAAAATTTAAAGCGTAATACCAACTTAAATTAGGATTATAACCAGTCCATTTGACCTAGTACTCTAGCTTTCCTTAAGATAGGCGTATACCTAATATCTTAAATACTTTATACTCTTCTTACCTAGTAATCTTTTTTATAATAGGCTAGGGTTGTTCCTAACTTAGTAAAGGGTTCTGCAGATCTTTAAATAGTAGCTTTAGCGCAAAGATATTATATATTATAGAACCTATAGGCAGCTTGATCTAATATAAATTGCCTACCTTTTTAAGAACCTTAAAAGGACTATCCTATTAATTAGCCAGTTTCCTACTAAGGCGGTAGTTCTTAAGATTTTTTATTAAAAGGTAGACTATATCTTTAAGTTTCTAATCAATCTCCCTTTAGTATTGATTTATAGACTTACGCATTTTCTCTTAAGCGCATTCTATATTGCCTTTTACTACTTCTTAAGTTGTATATATCCTCTTTGCTATTAGCTTAGCTTTTACTTAGTTTAATTTCTCCTATAGGCTAGACGTTTTTAAAAAGATCCAGTCCTAACTTATCTAAGGTATAACTCTATACTTAAGCTAATATAAGGTTATACCAATTAAAGCATAAGGTAGAGTCGATTGCATATAATCTATTAATAGAATTAGTTCACTTTAATTATCTTAATAGTAATTAATAAAAGGCTTTAGCCTTAAATTAATATACTTATTTATAATCTCCGTTTAGCTATCAGTCTCCTTATAGTATGCTATAAAGAGTTTAATCTTAATATTAATAATATAGTAGAACTCTTTTTAAAATAAGGAGACAAATTAAAGGCCTTGGTCTAAGGTAATTGTCTTTAGAGTATAGCCGAATTGATATATCTATTAAACGAATAATCAGGCAGTTCCTTAAGTATCAATATCTTTTTAATAAGGAATTGTAATAGCGCTCTTACTAAGTCGGTTTATAAAAACTAAGATTCGATCAAAACTATGCTTATTAAGAGGGAAATCCTTAAAATCCATATATAAGTGCTGCATAGGATAATTAGGAATAGGAAGAGGCTGCAAAAGGCCTTATTATTTAATAGTCTTTAAATATGAGAATTAATAAAGTTTATAATTTGCAATAAATCTTTTACAATCCGAACTTATCCTAACCTAATAGTACTTAAGAGTAAGTAGCTAGTAGGTCTTTAAGCTATTAAGGTGTGCGCTTAAAGGTTGGTTATAAGCTTTTTGAATTAGATAAGTATATAAGAGAGTATTGCAATATACGCAGAGATGCTCCTTAAAGTAAAGCAATCTGTCTTTTAAGGAATAGTTCTTAAGGAGGTCGGCGCGAATCTTTTAAAAGGATTCGCAGTTATCTTAATAAAGCTTTTTAATTAAATCAAAGGAATCCTTAAGTTGATTCAGGGTCGAATCGGGATTATCGATTGATATTAAAGCAAGGGTACCTTTAGCAGATTCAGCAAGAAATTTGTCGGCCAATTTAATATTAATTCAAAGGTCCAACTAGGCTAAGGAAATCAGAACCTAAGATCGGCTATCTAGCTTTACTTACTTATAAACTGGCATATCCTACTCTCAGCGGCTAAGAATATCAGCCTTTTAGTTGTCTTTACTAAGAGTATATATAATTTGAAAATTGAAGTCGAATAGGAATTCTATCTATTAGTACTATTTCGCAATCAGAACCTTAATAGTTATAAAGTACTTAAAGGAGCGGTAATTTAAGTAAATATTAACTCGCTCCTTAAGTAATATAAGCTTAGGTCTCCATTTATAGTAGGATTTAATAATAGCAAAGAGTTCCTTATTATATATTTCCTAATTAAGTTTATAGCTAAAGAGTATATGCGAATAAAAGCTAATTAGGTACTATTACTTATTAAAGTATTACTAAGAAAGTACTCTAGCGATAATACTATTAAAAGTATTAGTTTCCAGCTTTATAAGTAAGTCGGGGTCAAAATAGTAAATTCGCTAAATTAAGAGTAGCTGCTTGCAAAGCTCTTTAAAAGCGATTCGGCACTCTTCTATCCAATTCTAAGGTACTATTAATTAGGTTAGAACCGAGAGGGGTTTAGCAATTAGCCTAAAGTTGCAAATGAATTATCGATAGAACCTATAAAATCCTAAGTAGGACTTCACTTTAGTAATAGTTTTCAAGTACCTCTAATTGCGCAGCAGTTCGACCTTTTCAAAGTCTAATTCAATCCCAGTTATTATTAGAACGTATTTAAAATATTAAGTTTAAGTAATATAAAACTCGCACTTCTTAATATCTACTTAAAGGCTAGCTTTTAAAAGTCGTTTTAGCACTTTTTTAATATGACCCTAGTGCTTCTTAATATTCTTTAAGTAAATTAAAATATCATTTAAATACATTATATAAAAATTATTTAAGTAATTTAAAAGAACGTTATTTATATACTGCTAATAAGTACTAGGTCTATTACAAAGGCCGAATAGGAGAACCTTACATTTATAGGATCCGTACCTTATTCAAAAGGTAGTATATTCCTTTAATTCAAGGTCCATTCATATCCGATTGAAAGCGGCCCGAATATCCAGTTTTATAAAAATCTTAGCTTTAGATACTCGCCTTAAAAGCTTGTCTATCCTCGGAATCGGGTAAGCGTCTTTCTAAGTTAGTGCATTTAACTTCTGGTAGTCTATGCAAAATCGGAGGCTACCGTCGGCCTTCTTTATAAATAGTACTAGCAAAGCAAAGGGGCTAATACTTATCTTAATAAAGCCTTTGTCTAAATTCTTAAGTAAGTACTCTTTTATAACCTTAAGCTCCTTAATAGATTAATAGTAGAAGGGCAAATAGGCATTAGGCAAGGGCTCTTTTAACTATATCTTATAATTATAGTACCGATAGAAAGGGAGGGTATTTACATCCCTTTTTAAGAAAGCTAGTCTTAAAGATTGGTACTATTTTAAAAGTCGATTATTAATTAGCTTTTCAACATTAGGATTCTTAGGCTTATATCTTTCCTTTAGAATCCTATCTACTTTATAAATACTAGTTTAAAAGAACTCTATCTCCTTACACTTTATATTATAATAAAAGGCGTTAGTACTAATTTCGCAAATAGGAACTGCAGCTTTAGGGCATTTACGCATAAGGTCAGATCATAATCGATTTATATTAAACTATTTTCCTAAATCTAGCTTAATTATAAGTAGGAGTACTAGCCTAGTAATAGTAATAGGGATCTTGCGCTTAATTAGAGCTATTAAATTAACGCAGGACTATCTTCTATTAATCTATCGAGCTTTGTCTATAGCTATTTCTCATTCTCTACAATTAACGTCGGCTTAATAATCGGATCGGATCCGAAGTCCTTTAAAAGGGGGAAGATAAATGACGATTTCCTTTGCGAATCGGGGAGATAAGGAGTAATATAAAGGCTATAAGAATCGGTTTTCCTTTAGGTTAAGTTTAAGTCGGAATCAGCGTATCTATTTAACTCTAATAATAGCATTGCGCTAGCTAAGGTCGAGAATAACCTAAGGGCAGTTGTAAATACGCCTTCTATCAATTGTTAAATAAAAGCGCATATAGTGCATAGCTTGCGCGCAAATAGTATTTTAAAATCCATAGATAGGAATAAGGGCTAGAAGAGGAAGAATTTTAAAGCCAGTTGCTTTCGAAAGACGTATAAAAAGGGAATGATTTAAAAATAGGTAACTAAGGGCTCTAGTATCTATTAAAGCTAATAATAATACTCTAAGTCTATTTATACTAATAATATAAGAAGTTAGGAATTGCTTCCTTTTTATTAAAGAGTTAAGATCTAGCTTTAATAAGTCGCACTTTTGCAAACCTAAGTAGGAGTCTTTTCCTAGGCCTTTTTGTTTTTCTAATCTTCTTCTATTTCGACCCTATTCTTAGTTAAGTCTAAAGTCGGATCAGCTTCCTCTATATCTTCTAAGGCATTAATCTTGCCTATAGAAGGGCACTCGGTCTTATAGTGATTAGTTTTACTATAGGTCTAGCAGGTAGCTTGCTTAAAGGGCAAAGCAGGAGAACTAGCCTTAGCTAGCGTATCTTAGCGAAAAGGGGTAGTCGGCTTTAAAGCTGGTATCCTAGAAGCTTAGGTGGTACTTCTAGCGCTCGGACCGCGAGCAGTCTTATTAAGGAGCGAACCAGATGTCTTTTAGTATAATACTAGGGTCGCCTTACTTCCAGTCGAAGGGTTGAGAAGTTGGTTACTTCGGCGTTCGGCATTAAGGGCATTTAATTAGTTAATTATAATAGTATAGTCCTTCCTTTAAAAGGCCTTAGCTAAAGCGCAAGTAGATCTAAGCTAAGAGGTAATCTTATTTTATATAAAGAAGAACTACTTAGATCTTAAGACCTTTCTCTAGATCGTAGCAGATTGGAATCGGGCTTAAAACTAAGGAAAAGTTTCTTTAGAATAACCGGCTTCCCTTATATAGAGGTAGTAGAAAGTAGATCGGAATAGGTCTACCTTTTAATTAGTTAAAAAGTAACTGCTTAGCAGTTCTACTATTTCTTAACAGTTTCGAAAGGGGTTAGTCTTTAAAAGGTACTAGGGTTTGAGGTACGTTTAGGCTTATCCTATAGTAGATCCCTAAATGAGAGCTTAGCGAGCTTACTCATTCGGGTATAGGTCGGCGTTAACTTGCAATCGGTCTTGGACTAAAGCTAACTATTACTTATATATTAGAAAGGTTCTATTATTAAAGGGGATAATCTTTTCAATCAGCTGAATTTTTAGCTATTTCGTATCTGTATTAACTTTTAAAGGAGGCTAAGTCTTGCTTTATTAAAGGTAGGTAGATTCTTACTTAATAGTCTAATATACGCGCTAAGCTATTTCTTAGCTTTGATAAGCTAGGGTCTCTAGGCTAAAGATAGCTTAAGCAATCCTACTAATCTTACTTTATAGTTATCGATTAGATTGATCTTAGCGTTATAAGGATTCTTCTAAACCTAAGACTATTCCTTATAAGACATTTAGGTTCGAAAAGTCTTATTTATCTTAGTTGGCTTAGCTATAGCGTTATAGTCTCTTGCCCTTAATAGTAGAGGAAGGTCTGGCCCTAGGGACTAGGGTAAGGGTACTTCTTATAAAAGCTAGTTTCTTAAATGAACTAAGTATATTCTATATCTGCTAACTTCTAGCTAATAGGGAATTCATTTTACTAATTTTAATTTCAATAGTGATTCGGTTAAAAAGGGGTTCTATAGAAAAAGGGTTCTAGTAGTATAATGCTTTCCTAACTTCTGCCTATAGCACTTTTACAAAAGGAGTAGTTAAGAAAATCCGATTAATAAAAGCGTTCCTTAATTATACTAGTTAACGAGCTATACTTAAGCTCCTAGTTTATTTAAGAGATCTCTAGGATCCTGACTCTGTCGAAAGTCGAAATAACTGCAAATCGATTTTCCGAAAGGGTAGGATATTATTAAAAGCCGTCCTTAATAGAGAAGAACTTCTTCGTTTAATATAACGATATAAAACTGCCAAAGTGCAAGATCAAATATAGGAGTAAGAAGTAGTGCAAAAGGCGTATTCTATAAGTCTAATACAAAGGAAACGAAGAAGTTAGAGAACCCTCCTTAGGGGAAAGCCCTTCTTCCTTATATATATAGCAGCTAAGAGCTCTATTGCCCGCTTATATAATATTATATAAGAATATCCTTTTATACCTTTAGGGTCGATTTAAGAAAACCCTATATCGAATCGAGATTGTAAAACCTTAGAATGCTATACTCTTAGGTAATTGCACTAAGTGGAGGTGCAGCTGTTACAGGATCAAGTTTGAGTCGGAATCGGCGCATCTAATTGACTTTAATAATAGCGTCGCGCTAGCCTAGGTCGAGGATAACCCAGGGGCAGTTATAAATATGCCTTTTATCAATTATTAAGTAAAAGCGTATATAGTGTATAGCTTGCGCGCAAATGGTATTTTAAAATCTATAGATAGGAATAAAGGCTAGAAGAGGAAGAATTTGAAAGCCGGTCGCTTTTAAAAGATATATAAAAAGGGAATGATTTAAAAACAAGTAACTAAGGGCTTTAGTATCTACTAAAGCTAATAATAATACTCTAAGTCCATTTATACTAATAGTATAAGAGGTTAGGAATTGCTTTCCTTTTATTAAAGAGTTAAGATCTAGCTTTAATAAGTTGCACTTTTGCAAGCTTAAGTAGGAGTCTTTTCCTAGGCCTTTTCGTTTTCCTAATCTTCCTCTATTTCAACCTTATTCTTAATTAAGTCTAGAGTTAGATTAGCTTCCTTTGCATCTTTTAAAGTATTAATCTTACTTATAAAAGGATACTCGGTCTTATAATAACTAATTTTACTATAGGTTTAATAGGTAGCTTACTTAAAGGGTAAAGCAGGAGAATTAGCCTTAGCTAGCGTATTTTAGTAAAAAGGGGTAGTTGGCTTTAAGGCTAGTATCCCAGAAGCTTAGGTAGTACTTCTGGCGCTCGGACCGCGAGCGGTCTTATTAAGGAGCAAATTGAATATCTTTTAGTATAATACTAAGGTCGCTTTACTTCTAATCAAAGGGTTAAGAAGTTAGTTACTTTAGCATTTAGCATCAAGGGTATTTAATTAGTTAACTATAATAGTATAGTCCTTCCTTTAAAAGGCCTTAGCTAAAGCGCAAGCAGCTTTAAGCTAAGGGGTAATCTTATTTTATATAAAGAAGAACCACTTAGATCTTAAGACCTCTCCTTAAATCGCAATAGATTAGAATTAGGCTTGAAACTAAAGGAAAGTTTCTTTAAAATAACTAGCTTCTCTTATATAAAGGTAATAGAAAGTAGATTGAAATAGGTCTACCTCTTAGCTAATTAAAAAGTAATTGCTTAGTAGCTCTACTATTTCTTAATAGTTTCGAAAGGGGTTAATCTCTAAGAGGTACTAAGGTTTGAGGTACGTTTAGGCTTATCCTATAGTAGATCCTTAAATAAGGGCTCGGCAAGCTCGCTTATTCGGATACAAGTTAGCGTTAACTTGCAATCGGTCTTAAACTAAAGCTAACTACTACTTATACATTAGAGAGGTTCTATTATTAAAAAGGGTAATCTTTTCAATTAGCTGAATTTTTAACTATTTTATATCTATATCGACTTCCGAAGGAGGCTAGGTCTTGCTTTATTAAAGGTAGGTAGATTCTCGCTTAATAGTCTAATATATGCGCTAAGCTGTCTCTTAGCTTTAATAAGCTAGGGTCTCTAGGCTTAAGATAGCTTAAGCAATCCTGCTAATCTTGTTTTACAATTGTTAATTAGATTGATCTTAGTATTGCAAAGATTCCTCTAAGCCTAAGACTATTCCTTATAAGACGTTCAAGTTCGAAAAGTCTCGTTTATCTCAATTGGCTTAGCTATAGTATTATAGTCTCTTGCCCTTAGTAGTAGAAGAAGGTCTAGCCCTAGGAGCTAGGGTAGGGGTACTCCTTATAGAAGCTAGTTCCTTAAATGAACTAGGTATATTCTGTATTTACTGACTTCTGGCTAGTAGGGAATTCATTTTACCGATTTTAGTTTTAATAGGGATTCGGTTAAAAAGGGATTCTATAGAAAAAGGGTTCTAGTAGCATAGTGCTTTCCTAACTTCTGCCTATAGTACTTTTACAAAAGGAGTAGTTAAGAAAATCCAGCTAATGAAAGCGTTCCTCGATTATACTAATTAATAAGCTATACTTAAGCTCCTAGTTTGTTTAAGAGATCTCTAGGATCCTGACTTTATTAAAAGTCGAAACAATTGCAAATCGATTTTCAAAAAGGGTAGGATATTATTAAAAGCTATCCTTAGCGGAAAAGAACTTCTTTATTTAATATAATGATATAGAACCGCCGAAGTGCGAGATCAAGTATAAGAGTAAGAAGTAGTGCAAAAGGCGTATTCTATAGGTCTAATATAAAGGAAACGAAGAAGTTAGAGAGCCCTCCTTAAGGGAGAGCCCTTCTTCCTTATATATATAGCAGCTAGAAGCTCTATTACCTATTTATATAATATTATATAAAAATATCCTTTTGCACCTTCAGGGTCGATTTAAGAAAACCCTATATCGAATCGAGATTGCAAAACCTTAAAACGCCGTACTCCCAGGTAATTGCACTAAGTGGAGGTGCAGCCGTTACAATGGTAGCTGTGGTGCGGTCGGCTGGAGGGCCTTCATTAGGTCGCTTAGGAGGCTTGCAGAAGTAGGAAAAGATGATTAATTATATTATTATCTAATATATATATAGTAAGGAGACTTCGGAAAGAAAAGGGAGAGTCTATAACTTAGTAGGAGTTATATAAAGGGTCTTTAGAATAAGTAGAGACTCTGCCTATTTTATATAATATACCCCTTAGTTAGGTAATGCTTTTAAAATCGCTTAATTATATAGATAAAATAAAAGAAAGAATAGTAATTATAAGGAAAAGAGGCTTTATCTTATATGCTGCCCTTTTAAAGGTTATTCCTTTTAAAATAAGAAGGGTTACTATAGGTAATAAGTATGCTTAGGAATCTTTGCAATTCTACGCTAATGCTTTATTAGGCTTCCTATAGAGTATTTCCATTATAGAGGTTCTCCTTCCCTTCTTTTAAAAATAACCCTCTTTTATTATTTAAAAATATTATTTTTATACTAATAANGAACTCCTGCTTATTATGGCCCTAGCTGCCCTTATAAAGTAAGACCTTTAGAGTCCTTATACCTTGCGTTATACTAACTTTGCGCTAGGTTACTAGCGCTTCTGCAGGAGCTATTACCCTGGCATAGTCCTCCTAATGCCTACTGGGCAATAAGCCGCTGCTGCTGTCGCTGCCGCCCCTGCCGCCGCCGCCAGAGAGTCCTGCCCCTACTGCGTATTATATACCAGAGCTTATAATAGAATGTAATAATGCATATATACATTATATTATACGCAAGAGCATTAGCAATCTCGATTATTAGTACTTTAATAGTACCTTTAGTACGCGTTGCGTCTATTATATTATACTAAGCAACGGCTGCTAATAGGCTAGCGGCCCTCTCCTCGCCTCTTAGGAGGCTATTATATCAGCTTGCGCCTGCGGCGCCTTTAAGGAGGAAGTAGTACTATTACTTAATATAGTAAAGGGTATACTCTAGAGCTTCTATAGTACGTTTATTAAGTCTTATTAAGTTCTAAGCTGATTTTAAAAGATAAGAGCGATTAGACCCTAGTGCTAGGAGGGCCTGCTACTCCTACGAGTGGTAGTACTACTGCCTCCTTTGCTCCTAGCGTCCTATTCCCGTTTGCTCCTAGTCCTTCTAGCTTAGACCTATTCGCCCCTATCGTCACTGCCGCTGCTCTTATCCCTTCTGCTTCCGCTATTGCAGCCGCTACTATAGTCTCCCTATTTATCTCCCTAGCCCTTGCCATCGCTACGCCTGTCCTCGCCCCCGCCGCCCTCGCCCCTATTGCCCCTATTACCATACCTCCCGCCTTTGCCCCTGCTATCGCTAGTATATTTGCCAGCAGGCCTTTGGCCGAGGGAATGCTAGTAGGCCTCTCTTAAGAGGAGATCTATATAAAGCTCTTAGCTATAGCATCTTAGCTCTTGGCCCTAGCTAAGAGAATCTAAAAGAGGGTTGCGCCTTATAATAGCAGCTTAAGAATATTACCTATTTTGTATTTTTAAAAAAGGAGAGCTTTTATAATACACTTTATAAAAGAAAATAAATAAATATAATTATAAAAGAGTAAGAGCTTATAAGTATAAGTCTTTTAGTAATAAGTGACTACTTGCTAGCAAGTGCGAGTTATTAAACGATTATTTAAAAGCTTTAGAAGTTTAATAAATAAATAAAGCTTTTAAACTTCTAGCAGTTTAGGTTCTTAATAAGCTTATCTACATATATTTCCTTAATAAGGAGGTAGATTATTTAAAAGCTTCCTCTTTAGTACTTTTAGCAGATCTATATATTATTAATTTCAATATATCAAAGGCTTATCTTAATCTTCTTATTCTTTATAATAATTAGTCGAATTGTTTATTAGTTATTGCAATATATATTCTATTTAAAGAGGGAGTCTATGCGAATCTCTTTAAAGAGGCGTTTTATAGCTATTATCTCCTTTATAGTAGAAACTATACTATAAAGGCTAATAAAGGAGAGCGTGACAATTGCTTAATAATTCGCTTTTTAAATAATCGGTCCTTTAAATAGGAAGAAGATATATCCTTAAGAGGATCTGCAAGTCTTTTAGTCATCTTTAAAAGAAGCATTTAAAGATGCGATTAGTTAGTATTCCTTAGCCTTAAAGCTATAGGCAATTCCTAAAAAGCGTATACTATATAGGTATTAAAGTATCTAGTCTACAGCTAAGAGGTACTTAAAGCTTAGATTAATTAAGAAGAAAGACAATTAAGAGGCTATAAACGTAATATCTAAGCGTATTATAATCACTATATAGAGAATAGAGCCTATTTTCTCTTAGTACTCCTTTACCTTTTCTAAGGAAGCTTGCCCTAAGTTCTTAATAAACTCCTTCTTTAGTAGTAGAGTATTAGGCACTCTCCTTATATTAGCTTTAAACTTTTAAGCGATCTTTTTAATATAGGTATTATAAACTAAGGAGATCCTCTTTGCTTTTTTATTTCGAATAATCCTTACTTTAAAGAACTAAGAGATATCTCCTATAATAGTAAGCTTATATGCCTTCTTTAGGTCTTTAATTAAATAAGTCATCTGATTTAAGTTAAAGGCCTTATATAACACTTGAATATCATTAATATAAAATGCTATAAAGACTATACGATCCTTTATTATAAAAATATAAGGCTCTTCGCCTAATAGCTTAAGTTAAAGGCCCTTGAGCGTTCTTGCGAAGTTCTTATACTATAGCACTAAAGAGTCTTTTAGCCTATAGAGCGCGCAGTCCAGTTCTACTACTATACTAAGGCGCTTAAAGCCATTTAATAGGAAGCATATAATTAGAATACTCCTTAGGTCTTTAAGAGCGTTAATAAACGCATTAATAATATCGAACTACTTTACTTTTATATTAAAGTATACGGCAAGTGCTATTAGTACTTTAAAAGACCTTGCTATAAGCGTAGCTGCATAGGTTAAGAAAATTAAAGCTTTATTTTAAAGATCCCTTTGCATAACTAGCTATAATTGGCACTTTAAAAGCTCGCTAGAGCTATTGACCTTATAAGTAAAAACCTATTTCAATAGTATTGGTAGGGGCTTTAAGTAGTCCCTTTATACGATTTTCTAATAACTTTGAGATTCCAAATTCCTAATCTCCTAGCGCCCTCCTTTTTTAAATTGTTTGCTAAAAGGGTACTTCTTTAGGTTTTACCATCCTTTTAAAGGCTTTAGTAGAGAGCCTTAGTGCTATAAGCGGTTAGGAGATTGCGCTTTATCCTTTGCCTAACTATTAACTATAGCTTTAATAACTGTATAAACTATTAAATAGTCCTTCTTATCCTTCCTTATTTATTTGTTCGCTTAAAAGGTTGATATAAACTCCTGCGCATATAAGGAGCAAGGTAAATTAATATTGCTTTAAGAGAGTATATGCTTTAAAGTAGTAGCGTACACTTTTAAAGTCTTTTATTGCTTAACGCTTAAGCGTCTTATCCTCTTTTACTTAAGAAGAGGGAGTTCCTCCTTGCGCTTTTCTCTATAGGTCTCCTCCTTTATTTTTATTATTATTAGAGGTTCCTTTAAGAGTCTAAGTAGCTTTATCTCCTAAGCCTATAGTCTTTAAGTTGGTATTACAACTTAAGGTATTATATTATTAAGGCCTACTCCTTTTACTAGGTCGCTTCTTATAAGACTATTAGAACTCCTCCCAGATCTTGGCAGTAGTACTTCTAGCCTTTTACTAGAGTTTACTAAAGCTTGCCTTTATAATCGAAGACTCTATCTTAAAGCCTTTAAGCCATTTCTATTCTTATATAGAATAGCGGCTAAAGATCTGCTAATCGCCTTATAGAACTTATCTTTAAAGACTCCTTTAGAGTCGTCTATAGTTCCTTCTTTAGTAGGGCCTTTATAAGGAATTATCACTCTTAAGCTTTAGTCGCTATTTGCCTTCTTAAAGACTAGCGAAGTAGCTTCTAGTTCGCTTGCTTCTACCCTTAAGTTTCTAAGCGGGTCTTTTAAAGAATTTGGATTTAAATTAAGGCCTTCTATATTATTAGTTAAAGGCTATAGAGCAGCGTCGGTCTATAATATAGGCTCTTCTTATATAGCAGCTTCTTTTGCAGCGATTGCGTTCGGCCCTGCGATAAGCTTTGATTTTTTAAAAATGCCTTTGAACTTAGTGTCTTAAGCTCCCTTTCCCTCTTTAATCAATTAGAGGGTCGTCTTAAGTTCTTAGTATAATATAAGGTTTGCGCGCTCAGCTTTTAGACTATAGAAGAGAGACTTATCGAATTTGATATTATAAGTCGTTATTACTTACTAGAGCATAAGAACCTAGATTCTATAAATATTAAAGGTAATATATCTAATTAAGTAACCTAAGTGCCCTTATAGTTCAATTTTAAAGGTTCGGCAATCCTTTCCTACCTTTCTCTTTTTAATTAAAGGGTATATGCAAGCATTATATATATAAACGCGACTCTAGTTAGGCTTTAAGCTTGCTATTATCTGCTTAATAAGTAGTAGCTTATAAAATCGAAAATACTACTTAAACTAACTATAGAAAGCCTTACTTAATAAGATCATCTTCTTCCTAGCAAGTAGGGAGATATTATAAAGGTATATAGTAGCCTTTATAACCTCTGGCCAAAGGCTTGCTAAAAGTCTGGCATAAATCCTTATTTTAATAGAGCGTTTAATTAACTCCCTTCTTACTTACTCTACGCCTTTATTAGGTTGGTATATATAGGTAAGAGTAAGCTTTAAATCAATTCCCTCCTCTTTTACCTATCTCTAGTACTCTATAAGAGAGTCTTCCCTTAAGGAGATTATTAAAGTATTATTATTTTACTTAATCTTGCAAATAGAAAGCCTATATTAGCGTTTTACCTATACTTTAAAGGCCTAAAGGACTTTTATAACCACATCTTTGCCCTTTAATCTTAATAGGAATATTTAAAGTATACTACTATACTTATCTTTAATTAAAAGAACCTATAAGCAACTATTATATAAGTTGTTTAAAAAGTTAAAGAGATCTTAAGAGATCTTAAAGAAGGGCCTTAGAGATCGATTCTTAAAGGTAGTATAAGAAATAACTTACTTAGCAGATACTACTACGCATATAGGGCACTTTAGCCTTTATATTCCCCTGATCTTTACTCCCTTAGCGCACTTAATTAGCACTTAAAGAGCCTCTGCGCCTAGGTAGCTAGCATAAAGGTATTAAGTGTATGCATTATTATCCTATACCCTAGTAGGTATATAGCTAGACTAGAACCTATTATAAAGCATCGTCTTAGCTATAGGGAACGCTATTAAAGCAGAGAAGTTATATTAAAGCATATTTAGGAGATCTAAATAGTTAATAGGCTTATATTTAAAGAAAATGAGATTATAGTAACGCTTTAATTAAGCTTGCTTTACAAAGTCTTTAATACTCTTAAAGCGCAAAGTAAGGTCTACTCTAGAGTATTAAAAACCCTTGTCTATAAAGAGCCTCTTTAAGATAATATTAGTAGTAAACTCTTTTATAATAGCAATATTATAAAGCGTCATTCTTATAAGAGAGCTATTATACTATAAAAGAGAGTTTGCTATATATCTATTACCTCTCTTAATGATTAAGAGTCTTAAAGTACCTACTTTAATATATTACTATAAGTCGCCAGAAGGCTTAAAGGTGCTTGCGATAAGTAAATCCTTTGAATTAATAATATAAGTAGCTGCGCAATTATTAAGAAGCGTACTTAAGGAGAGCGGGTAGCGTTTTAGCTTAAAGAGGTAGTAGACGTTAAACAATTCTTTAAAAGCGTTAAAGGCAAAGGGATCTATTATTATAAAGACTGGTAAGTTCTCCCTTTTACTTAAACCATCTTCCTTAAAGGCTGAAGCCTTTCCTTTGAATTTATTAATTGCTATTACTGCAATATCATTCTCTTTAAGCTATACTCGGAGACCCTTGAACTAGTCTCTTGCGTTTAACGCCTTTTGTATTTATAAGACCTCCTCTTATAAGGGGAGAACTTTTATATTTTCCTTACGCCTATTTATAGTATATAATAGTTTCTAATAGTCCTAGGGCTTTTAATAGTGATTTTTAAAGCCTTTATAAGGGCACTTAGGCCTAATCTCCCTTTTAGAGCTTATAAAGCGATTTCAAAAGCTGCTCGCTAGAGCCTGCGAAAGGGTTTCGGCATTTAAGAGAGACTCTTAAATAGTAAAAACTACTAGCCCTTTATTATCAATCGCTCTATTAAATTTAATACTTACCAGGGCGCAGCTTAGCTATATTAGGTTATGCTTATATAGGGTTCCTATCTGCTTATTAGTAATGATTTCCTCCTTTAAGCGAGTCGCCTAACTCGGATTAATCTTTATTACAATTAAGTTTAAAAAGTCAATTACTCTTAATCTCCCTTTAATCTTAAGAAGACTATATTATTCTATTAAGCAGTATGCCTCTTGCTACTCCCGGATCTATTACTAAGTATTAGTTCTCCTAGTTTTACCTTAGTATAGTATATCGCAGTACTAGAGCCTTATCTAAGACTGAATAGCCTTATTAGAAGGCGCAATATCACGCTTTAAAATAGATACTAGGCCTTAGAGTAAGAGTTGCTAGTTTACTAAATTAATATATAGGTCGTTAGTAGGGGTTCTACTTATAGGAGTATTTCTATTAGGTATTAAAGAAAAGAGCTTCTTAGCTTGGATTTGTGCTTAAGCTATCGCAGAAGCTAGAAGCGTTCTATTAATAGTCTTAGAGACCCATTTTAAGAGTAGTTCATAGTATTTGCGTTAGGTCTTTTAAGTCTCTTTATAAATGTGGTACTCCTTTATTAGGATTTTATATTCATCCTTAATATCTTTATATAAAGCTTATAGAAGAGGAGCCTTTAATAGGTCTTTTAAAGGAAAGCAGGCGTAAATCTATTCGGATAAAGTCGCTATATACTCTTTATATAACCTTGCGTATGCTATGCAAAGGTTAGCTGTTTCTAGTTCCTTAAGCTCTTATATAAAGGGAGCTTAAGGCTTAGTCTTTATAATTGACTTAAATAGGAGTCTCAGATTAGTAAAAATGGTAATATTATAGAGCTTAGCAAAGAATATATATTTATTAAACTACTTCACTTAAGAGACAAAGGTATTAAAGCAAGGCTCGGAGATGCTTAAAGAGTTAGATATATTAAATAGAATTTGGTAAAAAGGTTAGATATATAAATGAAGTTTATAAATAAGGTTCGATCGGAAATTGGAGATTTGTTAATTGAAAAATAAAGGTCTTTTGAATTGTTATAAGTACTTGAAAAGTCGGTTAAGAGCTTAAAGGGCCCTTTAGCCGGTTGTATGCAAAGAGAAAGCATATTAAAGTGCTTATAGGGCTTATAACTATAGTGCGGTCGGCTGGAGGGCCTTCATTAGGTCGCTTAGGAGGCTCGTAGAAGTAAGAGAAGATAATTGATTGTATTATTATCTAGTATATATATGGTAAGGAGACTTCGGAAAGAAAAGGGAGAGTCTATAACTCAGCAGGAGTTACGTGGAGGGTCTTTAGAATAAGTGGAGACTCCGCCCATTCTGCACGACAGTAGCTAAAGGCAAGATAATAGTATAAAACAGAAGGGAGACAACACAAGAATAGGCCTAAGGGAAGACCCAAAAACAAGAGGAGGAAGCACTATAAGCGGGCTCTCTTAGATAAGATATTAGGAACAAGTCCTAAGTATAGGGTATATTTAATACTATAGCAATACGCGCTGTCTCTATATACAGAAGATGGCCCTTTTATCCTCCTACTATCCTGCGTCAATTATATAATATATATTATAAGACCTATTTATCTTAAGTCTTTATATATATCCTAAATAATAAAAGTAGTAGCCCTTACTACTATTAGTAAAGAATATAAAATAATATAAGTTAAAGCAATAGTATATCAATTATTAGCAAACCTTAAGTGCGAGAAAACTAATATATCAAAAGGCCTAAACTAGGGCTATATTATTATTAAAGGTAAAAGAAAAAAAAAGGAGAGTTTTT
>JAENRP010000074.1:0-19115 GCA_024741835.1 Diplocarpon mali | reverse complement strand
TACGCTTTTCACCTATAGGCTGGGCCCAGGAGTTAGAAAAAGAAATTAGTAAAACAAATAAACAAGCTATAGAATTGTAATAAAAATAATTAAAATAGAACTAATCTAAGCGTCAGTTTTCCTTAGTTCTCTTTAGAGGATAGGGAAAACTATTACTAGATAATACTCTCTTTACCAAACGACCACTTCTTCTTATAGTATTACTATTAGTATCTGATAAGGCAGGTCTTAGTATAGTAGGAGCTTCTATACTCCTTGCGGATGCTAGTATAGTATAATAGCTTCTGCTAATAGGAAGAGAGACTTATATAGTAGCATTATTATTATTATTATTATTATTATCCTTAAAGGAATTGTTAGTAATAGAGGAGGGGGAGGCAGGAGATTCTATAGATACTACTTCCTTAGCCTTGCCCTTTGATAAATTAAGTTGCAAGCTAGGCCTAGGAGTTATATCAGGTGTCTTTACATAGGGTTTCTTAGCGCTATACTTCTTAAATAGAATTATCTTATTAATTATATTATTAGCTTTGATATTATTATCTATATCTTTAGTCTTCATTTAAGACTTATCGCTATATAACTATAGCTTTAATTATTAAACTAGCTTTTAGGTACTAGTAAAATTTTTAAAAAGTTCTTATTTATACTTCTTTAGATATATTATTAGCTAAGATATATCTTTTGCAAATAAATCCTTTATAGTTATTACTACTAATAGATCATTCTATAGTCGTCTTCTTATAAGAGCATTTGATAATAGGCTACCTTTTATTATATAGAGCATTACTTGAAATTTGGCAGATAATTCTCTTATAATACTCTATCTGGCTATTCTAGGTCGCTTTATATTAATAGCATTAATTAAGAAATCATTTAAGTCTATTCTATTCTTAAGAACTTTATTCCTAACGACTTTAGTATAATTGTTACTAATTATTAGGAACCCTCCCTTGCTTAGTTTCTGATTCGACTTAAGGTTAACAAATGTTCCTTATTTTATAAATATAGAAAAAGGCGTGGTTTTATTAGAGATATACTCATTTAAGAGAGTCTTTTCTTTAGTATTTAGTTCTTTCTATTATGCCGCCTTTTGTACTAGGTTTAAGGAAATCTATTACGCGTTTTTAAGATAGTAGGGTATAAGAGCAGATGACTTATAAGACTTTTACTATATAGTAAATTGCTTTATCGATCGTTTGGCAGCTGGAATCATATAGTAGTTAAGGGTTCTATTATTAGGTATAGCGACCTACAAGCCTGGCCTAGGAGTCAATCTAATAAATCTTATATTAGCGTCAATCTTAGTTGATACTACTATTATATAGTAGTTAATTCTTATAAACTATGCTAGTTTAGGGTAGGCTACTAGCTTATGTAAAGAATTATAGCAAGTTAATAGTGCTTTTAAATACAATCTATAATGCATTCGCAGAGTCTGTTATATTAGACTATACGTTATATTATAGAGAAAGGCGGAAGGGGGCGATGATTTCTTATCTAAAAGGCGGAAATGATATCTATATATTATTACCTCTTCTTATACTAAAGTTACAAACAAACTCTTCTTACAAATACTATAGCCTTATATGCGCACTACGCTTAAGAATACGCAATTAAATAGTTTAGGTATATTTAAAAAACCTTTGCTATAGAGTGATGTAAAATCGTTTAAGGTTAGTATGGACTTATACTAAGCGGGGGTCTAAGAGATATTATAGAATAATTTTAAAGCCTCAGGTGCTATCTTAAATTTCGCAAAACCTAATAATATATCTTTCTTAATCTAGTTAGCTATTCTACTACTGCCGGCTACAATTATATGATTTCTGGGATACAATAAGAACAAAGTTAGGTCAGGTGCAGTATAGAATTTATATATATTAAAGGAGACTTGTTTATTAATTAAAGATGACGTTGCTAATCTATAGTATTATATATATTATCGTTTATAAAGAGTATAAAATTTTTCGAGACTAAAGTCTTTGAATATTCCTATTATAAATCTGCTTAGTTATGTCTTTATCTCTAGCGTTACTATAATCTTGAATCTGTCGCTATGCTATAGTATTATCTTAATATTAAAGGGGACTCTATAGCATTCTATAGAAATAATTATCGTACTATCCTCTGTCTTTTCTTTAAGAATATAATAATTACCTTTTAACTTCTTATAGTCGATAAAAAACTGCATAATATTATCTATTGAAAACTTGTCTTATTATAGCTTTATAATCTATTTGACGGCTCTTGCTATTGCTTTTTATACTAATAAAACTTCTCCCTGGTTTTCCTTCTTTAAATGCTTTATTATAGACTTATAGAATTTTAAAACAAACTTTTATAAGTCCTTAGGGAAAGATTGTATAATATCTGCGATATCCTTTTTAATATTATTAAAAATTTCCAAGACATTAGTAATAGTGCTCCTTTCTTTATCTGACAAATCTTCTTCTAAGTTTATAATATTATATACACTGACCTATAGGCTAGGCCTGCGACTTAATTTATTTGCTATTAGTATTTAAGGTATTTTAGGTATTTCTAAGGACGGTAATTTAAACTTATCTAAGTCTAATGATTTAGGGTTATAATAGTTAGCAGTTTGTATTTCTAGTATTATAGGTACCTTATATTTAAGGACCTCTTTATCATATGCTAATTCCACTTATAGGCTAGGCTTATAAGTCAAATTTTCTTCGTTAGTTAGTTTTACTAGAAGTAGTAGCATTTTCTAGGCAGCAGGAATTACAAATTCCTATCTTTCTATTTTATTATTAAAATAGTTTATAATATACTTAGCAAGATAGATTATCTTTTCTTTTATAATAAGTAGACTATATTATAACTATTATAGGCCAAGGGTGTTTAAAATTGTCTAATTAGGAAGGGCTAGATTATTATACTACACTAGATCGTCTTTTATAATCTAAATAGTAGAATGCATAATAGTACTTAAGAACCTAATAAATTTTCTACCTCTTACATTATTGCCTTAGAGTTTCTTTATACCTTCTTAGATAGTAAAATGATTTAATACCTATATGGCCTTTGCCACTAGTTAGTATATTTTAAAAATCTTGCCTAATCCTCGCAAGGTATTATTAGCAGTAATATCAGTTATAAAGTAGGTTTAGAAGAAGGTACTATAAGTACTACCTATAAACTATAGCAATCTTTTCATACCCTTATTCTTTTTATCTCAGTTTCTTTAAAATAAATCCATTGATATAAAGTAACCTTAATACTCTTATAAAAACTTTTTATAATCAATTCCTTTGACCTTAAGCTCTCCCTTAAGAAAATCATCAAAGCCTAAGAACCCTTCCTTAACAGCAGAAATTCTGTACTTTAATACTTCAATAGAGGAATTCAAGAATACTTATTATTCTATTTCACCTAATATTCTATAGGTAGTTATAATATCTTTTAATGATCTTAATGACTTGCTATCCTATAAAAACCCTCCCTTTAATATTAGTTTATTGTTAATGGTGCTTAAGGACTTGCTGCCTAAGGCAATAACTGATATATTCTTCTTAGGTATAGCCTTTTTGTTTATAATTGGTAGTACTATAATAAATTAATTAGTAGGAAGGTAGCTTTAAACAAAGAGATGATTATTTAAGAAAGATTAACAATATAAGAGGCTTATACTAAAAAAGATTGATAATAGAAAGATAATAGTAGTAGTACTAGTGTTATAGGTCTGGTAAGGTTATAGAGAAAGTAAAAAAAAGTAAAATCGTTATACGAAGAGAGGCTTATTTATAAAGTTTGGAATCGCGCTAGTATATAAAGGAAAAGTAGGCATAATAAGCTTAGAAGTAGGAATAAAAGTAGGGTATAATATATATAAGGACCTACAATTGGTAAATAATAATTCTTTAAAAGTAAGGATAATATTTCAAAGGTAAGCGTTAGAAAGTTGCATATAAAGGAAATAATTAAAGGGTGGATTATATAAAGAATAAAGTAGAGTAAAGAATATGTATAAAATAGAATAATAAATAGAGAATAAAGAGGTATAGGTATATAGAAAGTAGATAATCTAAAAAAAAATTCAATATCTAATTTGCAATTTCTTTAAATAGTTTTTAAAGGGAAAGAGGTAGATTATAATTCTCTAAATCAAATCAACTCAATTATCAGTTCTATTATTACTTTAGAGTCTTCTTCTCTTACATTAGTTCTCATTTCTCAGCGATTTCTCAACTTCGGGGACCTCTTTTAAAGGATCTTCTATTAATACCCTTAGATTTAGTGACTAAGGTTTATCCGAACCTTCTTATAGGCTTAAGCCAGCTGAGTCCAACCTTACTCGCAGGCCAGGTTTGCGAATTAGTCTTGGCGTTTCTAAACTTAAGGATAAAAACAGGAGATTAGTTTCTAAATCAAGGTCTGATACTATACTAGCGTCTTGGTTTATCCCTTTTCCGAATCTTCTTATAATAATGCCTTTATTAATTAGTATATTAGGCTCTTAGATAGCATTTACTTTATCGCATTATCTTTAAGACTTAAGTCTATAAAGAAGCGACTTAGTATTTATAATATTTGTCTAAGCCTTAATAAGGGCGTTAAATAGCTTTTGATTATATTCTATAAGGTAGATTTTTAATTCGTCTTTATTAAAAAGAAACAACTCTTATACTTCGATTATAACCGATAGATCCGCTTAAGAGCATTGACTAATAATAGCTTTAAAGAGGCTGCTGCAGTTTTTAAGATAAAAAGCTACTTTAAAAGGTGTAGTAGTTCTGCTTGCGTTAATCTATTGAAGTACTAGAGGTTACTTTAAAGTAGAGATTGAAAAGATAAGATCGGAGATTTAAGTCTTATTTTCTAAGGTATTCTTATTATAGATAGCTATATAATTATTATAAAAGGCTATGAAACTACTAGTCTTATAAGAATTGTCCGAAAGCATTTTAAGAAGGTATTTCTATTTTATTATCACTATAATTGGATTGCTATTATTAGTAATAGGTCGCAAGATCTCCTTTCGCTTTAATTTTATAGTCATTTGAGCTAGTTGAGATTTTAAACCAAGTGCTTAAAAAGTCTATCGACTTATCTTCTTTATAAATGGAATGAGTTTTATATTTGATTAAGAGCCAACCTACCTATTAAGGCTTTTAGAAGCTGGCCTTTATTTAATTAGTAGGATCTAATAATCTAAGACTTGCTTTCTAATAAAATTGACTCGCAGGCTAAGACTGCAAGTGAAAATCGGAATTTCTTTATTAGTAATACTTATATCTCTCTTTATTAAAACGACTTAATTATAAAGACTAAGGCCAATCAATTAGAGAGGTTTAAGGTAGGCTATAAGCTAATAGGTTCTTTTACTTCTTACTATTATAACTAAAAGGTAGAGTCTATAGTATATTTAAAGGACTTATTGAGTGAGATTGAATATTATATTATAAAGAAAATAAGAAGGTATAGAGGTTGCGCTATTTATAGGATAGAAGTGATGAAGATATATCTCTGCTTCTTATCTTATAATAGAGAAGAATGTACTTATAAAAGTATTATTATTAGTAGTAAAATTGTCGGTTAGGAAGCGGCATCCGAAGGGTTTAAGTATTACAATTGACCCTTCTTCCTCTATTTCCTCCTGCTATTTATTATTTAGCAATATCGATAAGAAGGAATTGTTCTATTCAATCGGCTCTAACGCCTTTAAGGCTTTGGGATCAGCCTTGAATTTTATAGCACTTAGAGATGCTTTTATTATTAATAGGTTGGATTTACGTATCCTTAAAGAAATGAAGAATTGATTATTAAGGTAGATTAGAAAAAGATTAATATCTTCTACTATATAAAGAAGTTTGAGGTATTTAATGATTTTATTAATATCAAATCCTTTATAATTGAGACTATAGTAAATTAAAAGAGAGCGAATATAAAGGTCGCAAAGTCTTCTTCCTTTGATTCTTGCGCTAGGAAGATACTGTCGAAAGCAAGTTTTTATTACAAAGGACACTTGAATATTATATTATTCTCTAAGTTCAAGGTTGAGAATAACCGATTAAGGCACGTTGCTATAATTACAAATATCCTAATCAATAGATTCCTCTTTGCATTCTCTTTCTTATAAGATAAAATAGTCCCGCTCGGCATCCGAGAGACTAGGTTTTTAACTTTTATAATTATTAAAGAATTGAATAATATCTATAAGGGCGAACTTATCTAGGATAAGCTATTGAATCTATCTAATAGCTCTCTTAATCGTCTCTAGAGTAGAAGGAATAGGGTCTTTTCCTATATTATCGTTTCTAAATCGGTTGCATATAGATATAAAGAAGTTAAGAACTAGCTCCTTTAAGTTGTTAGGAAAGGAGTCTATATAAGCGCATAATCCTTTGGTTTTAAATTGCAAATTAGCTAAAGTAGCTATCGAACGATCTATCCTTTTTAAAGGTTAAGCTAAAATTGGTCGTTTAGCTAAAGGAGAGTTCTTTAAAGATTCTGAAAATTCTAAAGAGGCTGTGCTAAGCGTTCAAGTAGTCTATTCGGCAGCGGTTTTTAAAATCATTTTAGTAAAAGGCAAGTTAAGTCTAGTTTTAAAATTCTCGTTTCTAACTCTTAGTCTAGGACCGCGAGTCAAATCACGTGGTTTAGCGCTTATTATATCTTTAGGCTAAGAGGCGAATTTTAAAGTAAGCTTAACTATAAATAACTAATTCCCTTCTTTATTATTAAAGAAATCTTATTTAAATTCTATTATAGGAGTTTAGTTCTCTTTTAAAATAAGTAACTTATAAGTAGAAGCGCAGAGCCTTAGTATATTAATAATAGTACTATTAGGTAAGGTAACTTCTATAGCTTAATTTGATCTTTTTATAGCTTTATTAGCTGCTATAAGTACTGCATTAGATAGACCTACAAATCTGCAATTGCAAATTCGATTGCTTTAGAATTTTACTACTTCTTTTTAAATAATAAAGAAATTGAGAATTTGAATAGCTTTGGCTATAGGAGTGTTTTCCTTAAGAATTTTTAATAACACTCGCCTTCTATTATTAGAATCAATATTTATTAGGAAACGTAAATGAAATAGGAGTCCTCTCTTATTAATAGCTAAATTATCCAATCGTCGAATAGATTCTTCCCTTTTGTCTTAGTCTATTTTGAAAGTGTTAGCCAAGGTTATATATTAATCTGCGTTAGCTAAGAATTCCTCTTTAGAGATTCCCTTTAGTTTTAATTCTTTAATTAAGAAGTTGTTAAATTAAAGAATTCTAAGGGCTACTTAGGTTGAAAGGTTGCTAATGGCATTTGCGTAAGCTAAAAGGAGTTTTTATTACTCTATATCTCCTAAGACTGCGTAGGTCGATTTGAAGCTCTTTAATAATGCAATGGCTCTACTATCCTAAGAGAAGTTTATAACTAATGCTTATTTATCCCTTATTATAGTAGATAAAACTATTTATGAGTTCTTTAGAGGCATATTACTTATGAAAGATAAGGAGTATAAATAAGAGAGTTTAATAAGGTATAAGAATTAAAAGGGTATATAAGCTGTAATAGGTTTATTATATATATATTAAGGAAATTGGACTTTTTATTTATTATTTAAAGAAAGTAATAAGAATGCTATAATTAAAGGCTAATATTAAGAATATAAAATAAGTTAGAATAGGTAAGAATTTAAGATGATCTTAAAAGATCTATATCTTAAATAATAAAAGAGGCGTCTTTGCCAAAAATGTAAAAATAAGAATTAAAGAAAGGTAGGATAATTAATAGGCTAGGAAATCGTTTAATATTCTTATCTGCGTTCTTTAGATATTTTAGGAATAATAACTTAAGGTTGCAATTAGTTAGGTATTTTAATATTCTTTACTCGTAGGACTAGCTTACGAGTTAAGTTAGAAAAATCTTGGTCTTTATCCAAGGGTTTAAAATTACTTATATCGCCATCGGTTCCTATAGAAGATTCGGAGGTTATATCAATTTCTAATTCGTCTTCTAAAGGGAATAAGGTTTGGTTGCATTAGTAAAAGCGCTTTAGTCAATTAGTTGTAAAGGTTCCTTTAATATCAATTCCATTAAGTTCTTAAAGAGAATAGTATCCTTTTTCTTTCTACTTAGATTTAACTTTAAATAGGCTAAGCTATTAATAGTTAAGTTTAGTATCTATCGATATATTAATGCTTCTTATAACATTATAAACTAGGATAAGATTATCTTTTTAAATAGGGTACGTTTTAAGTACTTTAAAAGCAGCCTATACTTCTTTAGCTTTTTCCTTATATTATTTCTTTTATAGAATGATTTCCTTTATATTTATATCTTAAAGCTTAAGTTGTCGGTATCTTATTGCTAGCAAATTGGAACGGTTCTGAATTTGACTATAGTTGAATAATCTCTAAATAGGCTATTAGGATTTAAAAGGGAGCTATGCCTCTTTGCTATAGATAAGGAAAAATAGTATAACTCTAATTGGTTTATAGATTATCGTTTAATAAGTAAAGAGTATTTTATAAAAGTGTTTTATTTAATTTTTAAATCCTCTATAGGTAACTTTAGATAGCCTATTAAGAATGTTGCGATATCCTTACTTTACTACTCTATTAGCTTTTAAGTTATACGCTAAGATTTAAACCCGTTTGATACTATATTTTTGTGAAAAAGCTTTAACTACTCCTTTATTTTTAAGGCCTCTATTAATAGTTAATCTGCTAAAAAGTCTATAGCAATAGACTATATCTTTTTAAAGGAACTTTGCAATAGATTTAGAATTAGCAGATCTTAAAGGTTGTCCTTTAGGCTATCTTAATAGGTCTTCCTTTGCTAGAATAAAATATATAATCCTATTTTCGGTTATTAGTACTTATATAATATTAAGACTGACTTTATAGAAAAGGCCTAATAGCTAAGTTAGGAATAGGGGATTCTCTTTACAACTAGGTTTTTATTTCTAATAAGGGACGCAACTTTTTATAAAGGCTTTGCAGTCTTTAAAAGAACCCTTTTAAAAGAATTTCCTTAAAAGTCAGTGGTAGGTGGACTTAGCTCCTTAGTAGCCAGTTTCCTTATAAATATCTTAGATAGCCTTAGCCCTTAGTTTTTTGTTATTTAAGCAAAGTTATATAAGGAATAAGTTATTGCTCCTTTTAAATAATCGTCTTTCTTATACTAAATAAATCAAAGCTTTAACTTTGAATTTTTGAAAATCTTTAAAAGCAACTATCTTTAATTATTTAAGCGTAATTAAAAATTTTGCGATTTCTTTAAAGTTACTTAAGTAGTTAAGTGATAAAATTCTCTTATTTGACTCGCGGGCTAGGCTTGCGAGTTAAGTCCCTTTAAGGCGATATATTAATAAATAACCAACTTTATTCTTTACCTACTTATTAATATCTATTTCGTCTTCTTTAATTAAATTAAAGAGGTAGGGACGAGTTCTTTTTAAAAGGCTGTCGGTAGCAGTGTTTTTCATTCTTAGAATATATTTGACTTTAAAGTCTATTAGTCTTATCTAAGCAATCTATTTTATTAGTAAGGCTCTTAGTAGGTCGCTTGCAGTCCTATTTAGTTATTTTACTAGTACTTTAGTATTAGTTTTAAAGATGAAGTAAGTGCTATAAAGGTTGCTTCTTATCTTTTTTATTACCTTTAAAGCGCCTTTGCATTCCTATTTAATAGTATTATACTTTGTCTTTGCTAGATTCTAAAGACTACTTTTAAAGTGAGCTAAATATCTTTTCTATTAGCTATTAGCTTATTAAAAGATAGTACCTTATCCGATTAAGCTTACGTTAACTATTAGTATAATTAGCCTAGCGTTAGCTTTATAGTCTATTTTAATTAGATATAGCGCTTTAAGTAACGCTTGCTTCAATTGTCTTATAGTCTCTATTTAAGGTTCCTCTTATTGAAACTCAGCCCCTTTCTGAAATAAGGAGTAAATAGGTACTGCCTTTTTAGCGAAATCCTTGATTTAAATGCGATAGTATACTATAACTCTAATAAACGCGCGAGCTTTTGTCATATTGTTATACCTCTTTTATTTATTAATTTTGAGTACTTTAGCCCTTTAAGGACTTCGGCCATTGGAATTAGTAATAAAACTAACAATTTCTATTAATAGGAGATAGTATTATAACTTTAGACTAACTATTGCTCTTACCCTTTCGAATTATATAAGCACTTGGTCTAGGTTTTAAATATGTTCTATTATAAATCGTTATATACTAGGGAGAACTTCTTTATAGTTATAGAATGATCTTAATCCTTTTACTCTTATATTATCTATATAAGGGAGCGTAATATTAGGTATGCAATCTACTAGTATCTTATAGATTACTTAGATAAATTGAGCGATCGAATTTATAGCCCTTTAAGGTAATCTTATCATTTGAAGTAGCCTAAGAGGGGTTTGAATTACTATTATATCTCTCGATTTAATATTAAGAATAAATTGATCGTATTTAAAGAAGAAGTTAATAAGAGAACTATAGGTTAATCCTACGAATTTATTTAAGAATTCATCTATATTCAAAAGAACGTTAGCGTCTCTAATAGTTACTTGGTTTATCTCTACTACTACTATTATTAGTTTGTAAGTTCCCTTCTCCTTCTTAATAACTAAGAACCATTTGTTCCTATAAGGGCTATTACAGAACTTGAGAATACCTTACTTTAGCCTATCCTTTAATATTTCGATTACCTTTTCTTAAAGAGCTTTAGGGACCTTAAATGTTTTCTCTTACTAAGCTTCGTAGGGTATTGTCTTAATCTTAATATAAGGCGTAACTTCTTTTTAAATCTGACCTAGTTCTATCTAGTCAAAAGCTAAGGCGTCCTTTCAATTTGTTAAGGTTTTATAAAGGAGTTTGCATTCTTACTTTATTAAGTCATCTCCAATTTTCAATATATTAAAACGTTCTTTTATTAGCCGATATCTGATAGGTTTATTAGAAAATCTGCCTATAATGAACTTGTTGAATTTGCTACCTAGCTTTAGAGGTCGACGCTTCTTATCTTATTTAAACCAATTATCTAGTCCTTTAAGCTTTAAGCTATTAAAGATTCTTTAATCTACCAGTTGTACTTTATCGGCCTTACTTTTATATATAGTTTAAATCTTAATTAATACTATGCTTTTTTACCTCTTTCCTTTTTTATTAAATCTTATAAAATAGTCCGAATTTTCTTTTTTAAAAACAAATAAAAGATTTTCTAAGTTATTAATTTAAAGTGCATAAATGGAAATATTATTAATAATTTTATTATTTTTCACTCGCAGGTCTGGCTTATAAGTGGTTTTTAGGTTTTTTAAAATAATTAGTAAATTATCGAAATTTATAAAACGAACCCTCTTTTCTATTATATTTTTCTTTTTTCTTAATTATTAATCTAATAAAACGCTAATTGTACCATTTTTCAAAATTCCAAATTTGACTCTTAGTCTAGGATTATAAGTTAAATTGCTATTATTTAAAATCGGCAAACTTACCTTTCTTTCGCTATAACTTATCGCTAGATGCCTTCTTTCACTAATATTAAGCCTAGCCCTTATACTAGCTAATTGTTTCCTAAAACCTTATTTTAGAATTCGGCTATATCTCTTGTAATAACTATTTGTCCTTCTAAAGATCGATCTATATTCTAAAGACTAGCTTTTATAAGACTATCTTTAGAATAGTTAAATATTAGCTAAGATTCTAAAATGAAAGGCATTTTTAAAAGAATATTATTTGAAGAATTCTCTATTATTAGAAAGTTAATATAATTAACGATTCCTTTGACTTTAACCTTTACGTTTTTCACCTATCTATTAAAATTGTATTTCAATCTAGAGATAGTCAAATAAATAAGGAATTAATCACTAACGATTATCAATTGAGCTATTTCTACTACTTTTTTAGTTATTATATTAACTTCTAAACTATAATCGATTAAAGCCTTTGCTTTAACTGATTCTTTTATAGAATAAATAATAATAGGGCTTTTTATTATAACTACTGAACAATTTCGATTGATATTCTAAGATATTAAAGCTATTGCTATAATATTGTAGTACCTTTAGATTCCTTTATCTTTTGCAATTTAAAGACATTTGATTAAGGCTAAGTGCTTCTTAAAGTTCTTTCGCATTACAATTTCCATTTCCTTATTATTATTCAAATCTTTAAAGGCAACTGGGATATGCTTTCTTAGCACTTTATTAAAGCGTTTAATTAAACCAAATAGGTCTTTAAATGTGAGGTTAATTTGCTAGGCTATGATATTCTCTATAGCTTTCTCTATTATAGTTGAACTAGCGTATTTATTAATGAATTTTTCCTGTTTTAATATCTGTCTCTTTCGCTTAAGGTTAAGGGTCTATGCAATAACTTCGACTTCTTAATCTTTAAGCTTAGAGCTATCTTTATCTATTATATCTTTGATCAATTCGTTTGTTATATCGGCTTTATCCTTATCTATTGTAGTTCCAGATTATTAGGTATCTTTTAGCATTTGGACTTTATATTGAGATTCTTAAGTTGCATATATTGATTTTTAGACTTTGGCTGGTTTTATTAGTATTAGGAGAGTGGTAGATCTAAAAGGACGCTGAGTATTTCAAGGGTTTTTAAATATAAAAGCAGTATTAATATTAGCAGATACATTATTATTAACCTATCCTAAGATAGAGATACCTTTAACTTCTATAGTTGTTTAATCAGAAGCTAGGTCCTTAAGAACTCTCTTAGGTAGGTTGCTAGTTGGACTTATATATATATAAGTTGGAATTTTAACATTCATATCTATAATATGCTATTATTCGACTAAATTCTCGTCCTATTTTATACTATATATTATCGTTCGAATAGTCTGTAACTATAAGCGATTCTAGTGCTTTTTAATAAGGATAGCTTTTGGCCTAGGATCTCTAATATAAAGCATTCTATACTTGTTAATATGCATAATCCTAGTATTAATAAAATGATAGAAAAGAGGGCAATTGTTGCAATACTTATATAGAGCGCAGTTGGGTTCTTTATTATTATAAAAGTTGCAGGTTAATCGCCTTCTATTGCTATTCCCTTGGTACCTTATAGTATTAATATTAGTAAAGTGCTAGTTGGGAATAATTTCTCCTTCTTTAGTTAATTATTGAGTTCTTATATTAGCTGGTTGTTTTGAATAATAAGAAGTAGGAGTCTGGTAATAGGAATTACTATATTAGCTTATAGTGGCCGAGTTTTACCTATTACTAAATTAAGGAATATGCTATTTTTCTTATAAGAGATTATTAATCCTAGTTTTTAAGCTTTAGATTCGGAGTTTTGCAAATTAGGTCTTAAGTTCCTTAATTCTAAAGTTGGATCTTACTCTTAGGTCGGGCCTGCAAGTGAAAGGTATAACTACTAAGTTCTTCTTTACTTCCTTTATAACTTCTAAAGCTTTTAAGTATTCTTAGACCAGATTCTTAAGGTCTTTAGTATAAAAGGGAGTAGGGGCTTTTTCCTACTCTATAGTATTAATAGTTCTTTTATTAAGATCTGACTTTAAAGCAAAGGCCGAGAATTCTTTAAATAAGGCGAAGGTTATAAGGTCTTGCTTATTGATTCTAAAATGCTTAATGATCTTATTTCGAAGGCCAGTAGGTAATCTAAGTAAGAAAAGATAGCCTCTTTTAACTTTGCTAAGTATTTTCTAGCTAATTAAGGTATTTAATATATAAGTAAAAGTCCAATAGTAGTTCTTAAGTTCCTTGGTAGTATAAGTGACTAGAATAAATTCCTTTAAGAAAGCCAAGGTGTTGCGAATCTGCTATCTATCAAATTCTTAGAATTCAGATTTGAGGGCCTTAATAAGGAGTTCTTATAAACTATGAGTTTTCCATTCGAGGAGGGACTTAATAATATCCTTACTTATATAATTATAATAGCAAGGAAGTCGAGAAATCATATCCTCTTATATAATACCAAAATCGTAATAAGTTTCCTTATATTACTTAAGGAAATTAGTAATATTAGCGCTTATAAAGTAAGGAGCGCTAGGGGAACTAAGAAGGGGAAAGTGATTAGTAATAGCCCTAAATGCGGCTATTATCGTTTTATACTAACCGTTTAAGTTAATAGAATCTATAGAAGGCAAAGGGGAAGCTTTAATATTGCGAGATTGATTGCTAAAAGGAGTACTTCGAAATTTAAAAGGGTTTAAAGAACGTTTAAAATCCGAGTCAATCTTAGAGTAACTAAGACGAGTTTGAAAAGATTTAAACAAAGGGTTAATAAAAAGTTTAAAATTATTATTATTTTTAGTATTTTCTAATATTAATATTAAAAAAGTAGGTAGCAGTCCTAAGTTATTTAAGGATGTCTTTTTATCCTCTTACTTATAGGCTAAGCCTAGGAGTAGAATTCCGGATTCTACTAAAAGTTTAATCCGAGTTTGCTAAGAGATTCTAAGTAGGTATTAAATAGCTAATAGAAGCGTTGCAACTAATTGTAATAAGATAAGGTTTACTTAATTAAGGACTAATTTCTAAGATAAGGTTTATATTTAAGATTCTTCTTAACCTTTAAGCTAATTCCTATTGGTCCTTAGAATAAAGGGGTCTTTAGAGACGATTCTAAGGCAATTTTTAGAGTTTTATTTAACTAAGGCGGCTGAATTATTAGATTCGGATTTCTAAGGATTCTGCAAAGACACTTCCAGTTGGAGTTTGCGCTTAATATTACTTGAGTACTTAAAACTACTGCTATTGGAAATTGCTATTATAAGGTTTATCAAACTTTTTATACTAAAAAGCCGAAAATTCCGAGAATCTCAGAGTTAAGGAAGAAAATAGGGGTTTTTAAAGCAGAGCTAAAAAGGGAAAATCTAAGGTTATTAATAGTTGCTAAATGAAAATCGATAGTTTTAAGTAACTAGGCGATTAAGGATAAGGGTTTTAGAGTTAATCAAAATGCTATAAGTATTTCAAAGACGTATTTCAAAGGCCGGTCTTTTATCTGCAAACTAAGAGATCAATAAGGTTATATAAGGACGGAAATCTTAAGAAATCGGTCTTTGCATAGGTCACTAATATAAAATAGAAGGGAGATAATATAAGAATAGGCCTAAGGGAAGACCTAAAAACAAGAGGAGGAAGTACTACAAGCGGGCTCTCTTAGATAAGATATTAAGAATAAGTCCTAAGTATAGGATATATTCAGTACTATAGCGATACGCGCTATCTTTATATACAGAAGATGGCCCTTTTATCCTCTTACTATCCTGCATCGATCATATAATATATATCACAAGACCTATCCATCTTAGGTCTCTATAATAGTAGCTTATATACCTAGAAACGATAATATAGCAGATTCCCTTACAAAAGCTCTACTAGGACCTGCTTTCGAGAAATACAAGGGTTATATAGGCCTACTAGAGCGAAATCGATAAAAGAAGGCTATATAAAGGGAGGAAACCTATAAGAAAGCTATATATAAGAAGAAAATCTATAATACGACTATATAAAAGGGTAAAAAGCTATAATATAGCTAAGTCAGAGGTACTCTTATACTATAACGCACGTTTTAATACTATAGGGCGGCTGAACTCCATATAAGGGAGACGTAGGCGCCATATACTAAAGAGTATATTGTAGGAGTTAATAAGGCCTAGACTATATAAAAAAAAAAAAAATGTGGGGCTCTTTACTCTAAGTTCTATAGAGCTTTGTAGTAGGAGGCATATTAGAAATATATAAGGTACAGAGATTACCGCACGGAATAGAGGCTAAGGCTTGGTAAGCCTACGTAAGCCTACCTTGTATATATACTACTTCAGCTCTCTAGAACTAGAATCTACACCTTTCGATTCTGTCATATCTGTTGCAAATATGCTCGTCATATGTTTCATATCATACACATGATATGTCATATGACTTGCCACATGACTTAGTGGCAGCGCTAAGAAGGGCGCTTACCTTAATTAGCTCGTAGTTAGAGAGCTCTCCTAGAGATTAAGATATCTAACATCGTCGTTTGCACTTCATACTTCTTTGTGCCCTCTTCTAGTTAACTATTAAGTTTACTATCAGAGAACCTCCTTGCTATATTATCATTTATTGACAGAATCTAAAAGTGTAGGTTCGAGTTCTATAAGCTGAAGGTGTTACGGCTGGCTCTGGAGCGTACAGTGGAACGATAATTGAATAACGCCGACTGTATTACCTTTAAAGGTACGCTATATAATGAAGAGAAAAGATAAAGAGGAGAGAGTCTTTAGTAGAGCTCCTTTAGAATAAGTATAGGTGCTTTACTAGCGTGCACGTGATCTAGCTACTTTACTACCTTAGCGTGCACTTGACTTTTTGCAGCTTTAGCAGTACGTGATATAGCCGTGCACGTAATACAGCTATAATACTACCTCCCCCTTTTGAAAAACTGCGCTTGCGCAGTTATATCTATAGGCGAATTGTCCTTAAGCTTCCTATAATCATCAACTCCTTTATTATATGACCTAAGCTAGCTTAATAGCGCCCTTAGTAGTCCTTTAGCTTAAGGGTTATTTTAATAGAAAGCTCGAATAGTATACGGCGCTATTATAGCGTTAAAGCATAGGTACTATTTAAAGTCTTTATTAGCTCTTTTCTACTTAATCTGATATTTAAGCTTCTTAGCTTAAATATAAGATCTAATTACTTCTTTGATCTCCTACTCTTCTTATTCTAATAGTACTTTAATTAGCGTAGGAGGCTCTGTTAGTACGCAGATTCCTATATAAGAGGTGTAGCAAGGAGGTTCTCTGATAGTAAACTTAATAGTAAACTAGAAGAGGGCACGAAGAAGTATGAGTTGCAAACGACGATATTAGGTATCTTGATTTATAAGAGCTCTTTAACTAAGAGCTATTTAAGGTAAGCGGGCTTCTTAGCGAAGCCGCTAAGTTATATAGCAAGTCATATAATATATTATATATATAATGTGTTATATAATAGAATTTATAATAAATATATAATAGGTATACTTGCAATATACCCTTTTAAAAAGACCTTTAAAGGTACTTGCTAGTAATATATATAATGTTATAACTTTTATTATAATTTATAGTTTTATATGAAAAATCAATTTATTGTTGAGATAGGTGATATAGCTATTACTCTGATGTATTATTATATGACCTTACTGCTTAGTTAGTAGGATATTGATACGTATATAGCCGTAGGGAAGAAAGGGGTAACCTTCCTTCCTTAACTCTTACTAATATATCGACTATCGACCTTTAGAAGTTTCTATTACTTACTGCGCTAACTCACTTAAGCTTAATAGGTTATAAGCCTTAGATAGACCGATAATAGATTATTAACTTCTTTTAGAAAGTACTTGCACTGCAACTATTAGTAGGAAGTTGAATAAGACTTATAGTAAGAGGCGAGCAATCGGCGAATAAGAGGTATGATTCCTTATTTAGCCAACTTATATTGCAAGAGGTATAATTCCTTACTCTATAACCCTTTAGTACTATAAGAGGTGTGATTCCTTGCTTTACTATATTTTATAAGAGGTATAATTCCTTATATTATAGTTTAAAAAACCCTTTTCGATAAGAGGACTTCCTTCCTATTTAATACTTCTATAATACCTGCTATTTAATCATTTCGACTTTTCGATAGGAAGAGTGCCTTTAACTATTTAATTTATTTGATTTTAATATAATTCTATTCGAAATGGTAATAGCTTCCGATTCCGATCGAAATACTAGATTTAAAGACTTCCAACTCTCTTAAAAGAATTGGTAATAATGGTTCGATGATTTAGAGCTTTACTTTAAGAGCAAAGGCATTGAAATAGCGATTTAAAAGACACTTATTAAATATGCAAAAATAGCCCCTTATACTCCCTTTACTAATTCGTCTACTTCTACTTTAATAGCTAATATAATTGCTAAGGATTTGCTAGATATATTAAATAAGCTTAGCTTAAGAGCTTTAGTAGATAATAACTGAGAATCCTAAAGGCAGATTTTAAATATAGAAAAGGAGAAGGAGTATAAGCTGGCCTTAGCTAAATATAAGCTTAAGATTAATAGAGGTTTAAGTAATAAAAACTAAGATTTTATTTAAATTTATAATAATATAAAGATAAGAAAGGATACTTTAAAGGTAAAATACTCTTAGATAATCGCCTTTAATACCTAATATTTGCTATAGTAGATCACTTTATTTTAATATAAAAAAGATGAAGATAATAAGGATATAAATATAAATATAGACTTTGCTTAATTTATATTATATAAAATAAAGAGGAGAGTAAGAGCCGCAGATCCTAGGATAGCTATAACTTTTAAGGAAATTTAACTTTTTAGTTTCTTACTTAATAGCCTTCCTTTTAAGTTTGCTATTGCGAAATAATCTCTTCTTATCTAACTTAACTTAGAGATTTATAAGAAGATCGACCTCCTTCGAACTATTAAGTAAGACTTTAAAGGACGCTTTGAATCGGCAAATGCTATATTATAGGGTAATAATAAGCTTAAGAAGAGGAAGGAGTATAGGACAAGCCCTTAAGCTTATTAGGGATACTACTTCTATAATAGTACTTATAATATTACTAATTGTAAAGTTAGAAGGCAATTGATTAATATAGTTATTAGCTTTAATATTAAGAAGTAATCGAAGCAGAAGTTAAAAAGCAAACTGCCCTTATCCTACCAAAGGCCGCAACTATTAAAGAAAGGTAAAGGAAAAGGTTATTTAATTAAAACTTTAGTAAATACTTTTAATAATAATAGTAGGTTATTTAAACTTGAATTTACTTCTAATAATTTAAACGATAATTATAATAAAGATGCCTACGTTTTAAAAGCCGATCTTTATAAAATCCTTAAATCTAATTAGTATAATAATACTAGTTATATAATATATATAATTAATAAACCCTACCTATTTAAAGGCCCGCTTATTAAAATAAAAAGGCGCTCTATTAAGGTTAGTAGTAGAAGGTTATATGCGAATTCAATAGGTATAGTAGAGATGAATATTACTAGCGTTTCTTTCCTTTTATAAAATATTCTCCTTATGCCTAGCTTAAGCATTAATCTTTTATCTAATTGTAAGATCTATATAGAATTAAATTATATAGGAGTTTTTAATAATTAATTTATATAGTTTATAA
>JAENRP010000073.1:123984-170262 GCA_024741835.1 Diplocarpon mali | reverse complement strand
TGAATATAAATATAAGTGTAAATAATCAAGTACAAGTGCAAGTAAACATAAACACAAGTGCAAGTAAGTACAAGCCAGTATAAGTATAGGTATGAGTGTAGGTTAGGTGTAGGTGTAGGAGTAGGTATAGGTATCGGTGTAAATAAGTAAGTATAGGTGTAAGTGAATATAAGTGTAAGTGAATATAAATATAAGTGCAAGTTCAAGTTAGTGCAAGTAAGTACAAGTAAGTACAAGTAAGTACAAGTACAAGTAAGTGCAAGTACAAGTAAGTGCAAGTACAAGTAAGTGCAAGTACAAGTAAGTGCAAGTACAAGTAAGTGCAAATACAAGTAAGTACAAGCGCAAGCAAGTGCAAGCAAGTATACACTTTACATCCAGTACTCAGTGACCCGAGACGGGATCGGACTCGACAGACTGCTATTACTACTACTATTACAGACACCATCATTCCCCTCACATACCATATCAGTCCTGAACCGTAGACCCGCTCCACCCACAAGTGTCGAGAAACACCAGTCTGCACGCGGGCGAGGCGAGAGGGGACCGTAGCCTAGAGAACCGCCCCCCCCCCCCCAACTCTCTGCCCCGAGAAAACCCAGCAGGGCAATCTCTCCTTGGGACTACCAGAAGAGCTCCCCGCACCCGCAGAGGGCGAGCGACTCGGCGATATACACCGGAAACCTCTGCGGTCCCGTCGACGTGCGCTCGAGCATCAGAGCTCCGCGCGAGCTGGGGGTAAAGTGTCGCCGGGAGGAGAGAGTGGTGCGTATGGCTCTTCCGTGGGCAGAGCTGGTCGGGTAGCGTGGGAGGGCGACTCGATGCTGCCGAAATACTTCCCTGCCGTCGAGTTGGATCTCGCGGTCGATTTCCCTCGTCTTGGAGCGCGGCAGTCTTGGGGTGTCGGATAGGGGCACATGCAGGCGAGTATGAAGCAAGGTGGAAGACTAGACCAACTCGATCTGCGAGCAAAAGGAGGTCGCAGCTGTACGATAATGCCTGCAACAAACCTCCTCGGGATCCTGACCGTCCCTGATTCTTGCGCGGGCCTCCAGATCCACAGGTCGATATGCTCGAGGATTGCGAGGGGTGGCTAAGCACTTGCCGCAGCGAGGGATATCGACCTGCTGGCTCACTCCGAGACTCGAGAGCGACCCCGGATTTGGGAGCAGTTGTCGATTCGCAGTCCTGTTTGCCTACGGGTATATCCATCGCTGCCTCTCTCCGCAGGTGCCCACTCCCTCACCCAGGTCTCCGCAGCGGATGCGCCTCGGTGTTCAGCACCCACGTATCCAGACTAACCACCTCCCACTCCTCAAAGCACAGGTAAAAGTACTTGAGCGTCTCCGCCAACCAGAAGCTCTCCATGCTGTCCATTTTCTGCCCGTCATTCTCCTTCCCGCCCTCCTTACGGTTCGTCTTGTTCTTAGGATCATACGGAATCGTCACGTCCGCTATCGCCGCGGCGGCGATATCCGTCCGCGAGATGCGCTCAACGGCTTGGAACATGCGCCACGCGGCATCGGCATAGATCTGTTTCCCCGTGATCCGGTACATGATGAATACGGACTCGATGGCCTCGGGCCGCAGGATGTAGCGCCGATCGTCTATGGTCGTAAAGCCGTGCGGCAGTCGACTTTCTCTCATGACTCTCTGTGCATTGAGAGTCCTCTCCGTCTCGGTCGTCACGCGGTTGAAAGGAGAATTTCGGTTCAGCGCCTTGTACCAGGTCTGCTCGTCCCATTTGCAATCCAAATCCCTGGGACAGGGGAGAACCGTGAAGACCTCCGGCATGATGCCATTCACAGAGCTGTCGTAAGCCCATATGCAGCCTTGGGTGAGTTCTTCGGCGACTTGGAGCTCTGAAGGGCGGGTGAAAATCTTGGAGGCGAGGCCGACCATACCGCCGGTGAAGCAAGTCAGGTGCTGGGCACGCGGGTGCATGGTAACATCGCCCTTGCTTACGCGCACATCGCCCGAGAATGTGAGTTTCGCGTCTTGGGGATTGTAGATGCGGAAAAACATGTGTTGTTTCGCGACATCGATGAAATTCTCGTAGAGGGTTTTCGGTTGGGATAGCAAGCCCCCGAGGATCAAGAATTGTTTTGGAAAGTACTCGTAGAGCGAGTCGGACATCCCTCCGAGGGTGAACATTGCGTCCTGGTCAAACGAAGGCTTTGAGGCGTTAATGCTGACTGGCCAGAGCCCAGGAAGTTTGGTTCCATTTTGAGCTCTCTCAAGCTCGTCTGCTATCCTCTGCACAGCGTCGTAGTACTTTGGATCTCCGGTCAGTTGCGACAGTCTGGTAAACTCCAGACTCAATGAGCCCAGTTCGGACACCAGCATCCGTGCTGGAGCTCTCTGGGCAAAGCCCTCGGTATATCTGCTTCGGTCAGAAACACGGTTCCAAAGCATCAAGAGAGCAGCTTACCTCCGCCAGTCCCACCGTGAAATCGGCATCCGGTTCGGCGTGTCAAAACAACACATCAACAGCTCACCCACCTCAACCGCCTTTGCCAACAGCACGGAGTATTTCCCCCCACTAATGTCATACGCCGCCAAGAAGCCCCCCAGATACCTGATCGTCGTCTCGAAAACGTTGATATCTCGGGCAGCTGTACTGGAGAAGTCAATCTCCTGCACCGCTCTGACGGCGGTCGCAAATTCCTCTGTCAACCCCATAATCCACAGCGTATCCAGCGCGTCCACGAGAGTAGCCGCCCAGCCCCCAAACGTATCGCGAGACCTACCTGACAGCGGCGCGACTTCATCCCGCAGCCAGGCGTGCTCTTTGTACCCGGTCCAGCTGTGCACGAAGCTCTCCTTCACGGCGTCCCTGCGCCGCATCCGCACCTCCTTCGCCTTCGCATCCTCCACTGGGGCCGGGGCTTGCACCGTCGGGATCTCGAGAGGTTTTCCAGTGGGGAGGGGAATGAATGCTGTGACGGGGTATCGCTCAGGCAGTTTCTTCCAGTGTACGCGGCCGTCCGGGAGAAAGCTGTGGCGGGAGGTGTAGGGGGTATAGCCATAATTCCAGATATTGCGCGAGTGAGCAAGGTAGTAGAGGGAGGTGGTGACAAAGACAATTGCAAGGGCAAAAGCCCGCCAGCGTCGGACGACTGGCATTGTGGTTATGGGGGTGGGCCGGTGGAGGGTGATCAGGGAAGGATTGTCGAAGTTTAAATGGCTCTCGAGGACAGATACGAGTACGAGTAGCAGACGTGTCTGTACACGTTTCAACGTTTGCTCGAGCAGACGGGGTCTGGCAGACCGCCTGCATCAGCGATCAAGAGGAATCGGAAATAAAATAGAAGTTTGATAGGATTTGTTTCTACAAGAGATGCTGCCTTTGCTACCTCGGAACTTGTCCTTGGTGATTTCAGCAGTCTACTCAAAGGCTTGGCCTGTACAGTAAGTTCCTACCCTGCTACAGTCAGGGTTAGCTATTGTTGACACAGAACTATATCTTTCTTTCTCTCTAGCCCGTGTGTTCAATACCACGAATAGCACGCAGATTTAGTTTGGTTGAGTGGGTTCAAAGGGCTATGAGACTGGGGTACGGAACAAAGATCTTGAAGCATTTTAGAACTACACCCAGTCAATTGCCAGGATAAGCAATGTATGACTTGACACTCGACTAAACCACCCGGCTTCCCAAAGCCTCCGTCACTAACAAGCTGAGTTACCAACACCTAGGTATCTATCATACAAGTTCCGCCAATGCAATACAAATCTAGACCTCTCAACTTTCATTTGCTTCCGTTGACACTAGTATTATCAACCTACGCAAGTAAACGATCTTCGGCTCTCTATACCCCGTCAACTAGCTAGCCCCGACATCCCCTAATACATAGAGCCCAAATCGAGGTCATATTCAAGTTACAGTCAGAAATTATAGTCGGATTTGCTGCAACAAGGGAGCACTATACCAGAGGAAGGGCAGACTGTACCCAGCCAGTCGCTGACGATATAGCCCTGGCTCCGTCGGTCTTCCCTACACGATTTGGTTTGAGCGCCCCTGTGACAATAGCCAGATCATTACTCTTTTTGCTTGGAAAAGACAAGAGATCAATCTTGCAAGGAGGATAGAAGAAGATGTGAAAACAACATCCGACCCAAGCATTTTCACGGACTCGGTTGGGTACTAGGGAACTGGACCTCCCTCAGCAGCCTATAGTGAGGATGACAGCCGGTAGGTTCGAGATGCGCCTGAAATTTTTGGGCTCATGGTGTGGTTTAGCAGCTCACTAATCTTTCTGATTTGCCATTCGACCGCTAAAGGAAAAGGCCTTGTTGGGAAGTCCGAGGTCATGAAGCGATCACAGCACCCATGTTAAGTTAGGACATGAACGTTATAGATATATGCTACAAAATAAAACTTCGTCCAGGAAAGATCTGGAAATTTCTCAGCAATTTATTTATGACGAACGACACTTGTCTGCGGATGTAAAATCAAATGTGAGCAGGGATGGAAAGAAAAGTCCCGCATTGCTTCTCAGAACACAAGGAGAAACACCAACCCACACATACAACGTTCAGCGGAATATTCCAAATGAGTAGAGCGGCGTTGAACTCGAAGGGTTATCATCGTAACGTTATCCATGACCCAGTCCATCTAGCCGGTTCAGAGAAGACATGCCCCCAGCCCCCAGCACCGATATCCCATCGGTTATAGACGATTGTGCAAGTAACCGGAGCCTGCTCAAGCGCCTCACGTGTAGAAAGCACCTGCGAGTCTTCTACTTCTGCATCATGAGTTGAACGAACTCGTTGTCTAGATACTTCTATCAGTGGTTGTAGCGGAGAAGAGAGAGGGGGGGCGGACAGTCAATGCGGCCATCGCCATCTTGATCAGCCTCTCTGATCATCTCATCGACCTCATCGTCTGTCAATTTCTCGCCGATGGACGTCATGACATGGCGGAGCTCGGCGGCGGAGATGAACCCGTTATTATCCCGGTCGAAAACCTGTTTCTATGAGCGACTCCCATCACCCAAACTGCCATGCATACCTTGAAAGCCTCTCTGATCTCCTCTTCAGAATCGGTGTCCTTCATCTTTCTCGCCATCATCGTGAGGAACTCTGCGACGCATCAGCACCTCACCCCACTATTCTATTCGCCTGACTGTACCAGGGAAATCGATTGTGCCATTGTTGTCAGCGTCGACTTCGTTGATCATGTCCTGAAGCTCGGATTCAGAGGGGTTCTGGCCGAGCGATCGCATGACGGTTCCCAACTCCTTGGTAGTGATTTGTCCTGTAAATGCCCCATCAGCCATTTGTTCCCTGTCGTTACCTCCCCTGAGCCTCCTCGAAAGGCAACCATTGCAAATTTAATTGGGCGTCTCTCCCACGAAGACTCGGGCAGTCGGTACTGAGTATTTAAAAATGAGTTGGGGGTACTAACCGTCTCCATCTTTATCCTATTCCTCCCAAAAATATCAGTATTTCAACTTCATAAACAGCTGTCCAACCTTTAATGCGGCTGAAAGAAAGGGGCAACAGCACTTACGAACAGGGAGAAGGCCTCCTTGAACTCGGAAACTTGCTCTTCAGTGAGGGAATCAGCCTGCAGAGATACCAACGCATTAGCCTGCACTCCCCTCCTGAGTTTTACACCCCGCGGCTGACGACTCCAGTATCGCGGGGTCATCCTCAAACTCCAAACCGCACTCAGGGGTGCGTACCATCGTGGAGGATGCGCGGAGAGAAGCTAGCGGGTGCTCGTGTTTTTGTATTTTTATAGGCGCCGAATGAGGGTATCAGGGTGAGCCGATGGAGGGGTCGAGATGTGGACTGAAGAGGTGGTGATTGCGATGGTGGGTTTGGTTTGCACAAGCCTTCGGGACTACGGTGAGCGAGATTTTGTTTTGCGCAGTTTGATTTCAGCCTCAGGCGTGAGACGAGATTATGCGTCAACAGATGCATTCACAACCATCATGAGCCAAATTACAACACCAGACCCTCTCCTTCTCCTACGGTCTTCTCTCTCTCCTTCAGATCTCCTACAGTTCCTTACTGATTAGTATCTACAACGCAACTGCCGCCATGTGGCGCGACCGTACCAATCTGTACTTCAACCATCCACGTACACTTCGTACTCACTGACATCCCTAGATACATTTCCTATCGTCAATCATACGCACATCACCCGGCCAAAAAGCCCAAATACTCCTCGTCAAGCAATGGCTATAGCTCCTTTTTACCGTCTGGCCCATCGGAGCGGCAAGGTCTCATGTCCGCCGGCGCATTCGAGGACGATGGCGATGCGGTGATAGAAATGGACCTTCTACCTCCAAGATGGGCAGACATATCAGACGAAGTGACGGAGTACCTCACGCAAATCGCAGTGAAGAGCTTCAAGCTGGATAAACTGCATCAAAAGCATGTGTTGCCAGGATTTGACGACGAGGAAGTCAAGAGGAATGAGGAAGGCGAGATTGAGCGGTTGACGCAGGACATCACCAAGGGATTCCATGATTGCCAGAAAGCTATCCAAAGGGTCGAGCAGATTGTTAGGGAGAATAAGCAACAGGGCGGGATCAGTAAGGGAGAGGAGACTATGGCGAAGAATATACAGATCTCGTTAGCGGGGCGAGTCCAAGAGGCCAGCGCGGGATTCAGGAAAAAGCAGAGCGCATACCTGAAGAGTACGTCCCTTCCAAGCTCTCAACCCTTCTTACTGACATCCTCAGAACTCCGTGGCCTCTCTGGCATGAACCCAGCTCTCGATCGCTCCTCCGCCGGCCAATACTCCAGCTACACCGATCCATCCCTCATGGAATCCGACGCCGACAAGTCCTATTCTCAAAGCACACTGCAACAAACATCGCAGAAACAGCTCACATCCAACGACGCAGCCATTATGCAGCGGGAGCGGGAGATCACAGACATAGCCCAGGGCATCATTGAGCTCGCCGACATCTTTAAAGAACTACAGACTATGATCATTGATCAGGGCACCATGCTGGACCGCATAGATTATAATGTGGAGAGGATGGCGGTCGAGGTTAAGGCTGCAGATAAGGAGTTGATTGTGGCGAGCGGGTACCAGAAGAAAGGGACGAAGAGGAGAATTATCTTCTTGCTGGTTTTGTTAGTGGTGGGTATGTTTATTCTTCTGATGGTGAAGCCGAAGAGGCAGAGAGGTAGTTCGGCGCCAGCACCAGCTGCGGAGCCAGATGCCGATCCATCGGAGCCGCCTGCTTGAACTTGTTTAGATACCCCATGACATTTATCTTTTGCCTTCTCAGCTTCCACCTTGGGTCCTCTGCCTCTTGAAATGGGCTAATTCGCTATTATATACCGAACCCCAGGGTCTTTCACATGAAGGAATGGACTGGAATCCAAAGCTTGTAAATGTTCGAGCTACGCCTAACGAACGCCTTGTCTCTATGGCTGTGTGGGTGGAAGTCATTGTAGACAAGTATTTCTGCGTTGTTCTTTTCCTTCCCATCTTGCCCGTCCATTGAACAGGTGTCATTTCTTACACAAGGGCAATCACGGGCTCCTACTGCGGAGCAAGTTTGCTCCCAGATGGCTGGAATTCCAAACCCCTTGGGCGTTGACATGCAACAACAGGCGAGATCGCCAAAATCTCAAACTCATCTCGAAGCGGCCCTGTGTTTTCGAGATGTCAAAATTGCCCTACCAAAGCGGCTCGCCGAGACTTGCGTCCTGCAGTAGGTTAGATGTATACAATCCAGGGAGTGGGAGAATAAAAGCGAGCTGTGAATCTTGGACACCAGTGATTTGACCGTCAGCAGCCACGAATAGGTTCGTCGCTGTTCTAACTTCTACACGCCACCGTCTATTCGCTTGCCTCGGGCTCCTTGCCGCCTACTCGATCATAAGAAGCGGGAGATCAAAGGCGGCCTGGGCGGAGGCCACGGGATCTTACTGTTGTCACTGTATATGCCTGCTCTAGACATCGCACGGTGGCCGTGGAACGGCCTGGGAAAGTTGTCATACCACCAGCCTCGCTTAGCGGGAACAACAAACCCCGCAAGTCAACAAGAGCCAACGGCATCGTCATCGATCAGACAGGAGTCTCGGGGTATATGATTATCTCTCGTGGAAACGTACGGGCAGCGGTGGATTAGACTACCAACCATAAACCTCTCGTATCAAATCAATCTTCATCCCATCCTCGACACAGCTAACAACCTCCCGAGTCGCCTCGTCGATCATGCCGCCCGGCCCGCAGACCAGCACCGTAGTCCTCAGCCCTTCCTCCACCGAGTCCCGCATCACGCTCCGTATGTGCATCTTCCCCATCGTGACCCCTGCTGTGGATCTCGACGGCACGTGGGCCGAGTCCTGGCTGCCCTCGGCGGGTGAATCCGCCGGGGAGTCCTTGAGCCCCGTGCACCAGAGCCGGAGCTCGACGCCTGCGGGGCGAGCTTGGGCGAGGAAATTCGCCTGCACGTGTTGGATGAGCGAGACTTCTCGAGCGGACCAGGCGAGGATGAGGCGTGCTGCTGATGTGTAGCGGGATCTGGCGCCGGCCCCGGTGTGGAGGCGGCTGCTCATGAACTCCTGGAGGAAGCCGAGCGCGGCCGTGATGCCAATGCCGCCGACGAGCAGGAGGATCGTGTCGGCATTTGCGAGGGGGGATAGCGTTGCGCGGTGGCCGGCGTAGGGCCCTTCGGTGTACATTGCGACTTCGGCACCGCCGGAGGACGAGGCGAGGACGCGGCGCTGGAGAGACGCTGTCATGCCAGAGTGCACGCGGAGGAGGAACTGGATGGACGCGCACTCCTGTCTCTCCCCCCCGCGCATGAGTACCGGCCGCTCGCTCGCAGGGAGTAACGGGGCGTCTGCAGCGACTGCGATCACATCTGGATCTTCGGATCCCTTCTCCTCTTGATCAGGGTGGGCGGTGGGAGGACTCGATAATGCGGCAGCCGATGGCTCTCCCTCTCTTCTCCATCCCGCAACACTGAACGGATGGTTCTCCCAGAACTTGGCTCCTATGCCGGGCAGATATAGCGAGCTATCGGGCAGGTACAGGAAGCTGTGCTGTCCGGGGCCGAAGCGCCAGGTGCGCGGGAATAGAGTGACCTGCAAGACATCACACCCGGGTATGGCCTCGACCATGGCTGTCGACTCGCCGATGCGGTTGTACCATAACATCCGGACTCCCCGCCCCAGGCGGTCGGAGACCCAGAAGGCAAAACAGATGTAGAGCCAAACCTGATAGCCGTAGAGGTAGCCGAAATGTGGGACGAGATGGTACCAGAGGGTGACCAGGGTGAGGATGACGAGGGCGATGTGGGCAGCGAGGAATGTTTCGTACCAGCGAGCGCGGACTGGTAACATCGAGTGAGTCGCCGCGAGACACATTGCGATGGTGGCCATGATTCCCACCCACTGCGAACCTGTCTTAGCGAGACACGATGGATTGGGGAGATCAGGGTAGCTACATAGAATGTCTCCGCAGCTTTAGCCGCGTACGCTTTTGCCCCGCCCATCGCCGGCTCGAAATACTGCACGGTGTACGCGAGAGAATGGGCGACGGCTTGCACGGTCGCCACTCTCGCGGCCCAACGATGTAGGGTCAAGAAGGTGGTTTGGCTCCAGCCGGTCAAAGCAATCAACAGGTTGTTCCGACCTGCGAACAGGATCGCCATGCTCATGTTGACCATGCTGAGAGTTCCGGTCCGGTTCCCCACGTACTCGCAGAGCTCAGCTCCGGTCGACGGCCAGAAGGTATTCGGCTGGAAGCTGCGGAAAGAGACGGAGCACAGTATCACGTTCATCACAACGTAGAGTGTGATGAACAGACCCAGCGGTCTTCCCGGAAGGTAGCCCACATGGCCAGGGAGAGGCTCCAGATGTCGGGATCCAAACAAGGCCGGAAGAAGTATGTACTGCTGGCATTTGGCCCAGAGGCGAGAAGTCGAAAGGGATTTTTGAAGTGCTGGGTAGAGCGCTCTGGCTTGAGCCAAGAGACCAGCGGCAACAATCAAACCGATCGTGATGAGATAGAGTATGAGGCTATCGCAAAGGTATGAATCTTGTGTTTTCTAATAAAAGGTATTTGGCGGGGGGGAGGGGGGGGTAGAGGACGACTTACGAATATCTGGTGTGGATATATTCAGACCGCGCAAACTCCGCCTCTGTTCCGTAGGTCGACGAGTAGATCTCTCGGTTGACCAAACTGGTGGCATTGAGCCACATCGCGTCGGCCTCGAGCTCGACGGTTGGCGCGACCGAAGGTAAGCTTTGCTGGAAAGTCGGGGTGGAGGCTCCCGCCACCGCATGTTTACTGAAGCACGAGGCTTGCTCCCTGGCTGGATATCCATGGGCCTCGCAATTGGATTTGATGCAATATGCCATCGTCTCCAGCCAGGGCGCATTCGTGGCATAGCACTCCGGGCTCGTGGTTCCCATGGACATACCTCCCATGTCGCCGGCGCCCGCGGACGCATCATCGCCGAACGTGGTACAGGACAGCGAGAGAGCGGACAAAGAATCGTAACAAGCCTGGCAACATTGGTCCTGGTACAGAGAGAGGCCGAATCCAATGATGCCGTTTGCGCCTGCGCTCACATCCTGGACGGCGTGGAGTGAAAACAAGAAGAGCACCACGGCGCTTATCGAGCCCATGGTCGGGGGATTCGGTTGCGGATCACGCGTCGGCGAGGGCGGCGGAATCGCTGCGGAGGCTGGGCTTTGCAAGCAAGCGGTTCACGAAGCACGATATCAGAGCCCAGGGCCGCAAGCTCATATGAGGAGACGCATGACGGCCACATGCACGACCGGTCGCAGGATGAGGGCATTCGCGGGGGTTTAAGACGCGACGTCGTGAGAGGCAGATTGAGCAAGTTTTCCACCGCTACCACCAGGAGCAGTTAGGCCGAGATCCCGCTCGCCACGGACCGCGGGGATGGAGACGGCGAGCCCAGCAAGAAAGAAGCTGGTGATGAACGGACGTTCGTGCAGCATCAGATTCCGAAAGTCAACACGCGCCCGTCCAGCCGGGCAAACCACGGCACCGCGAGAACGGGCGGTGGATGAGATGCAAGGTGCGCCGGCTGCTCTCCTGTCGGCTCACACGAGAGACATTCTGCGACGGAGTTATCGTGGCCAGCCAGATTTAAAAATAGAGTCGGCACAGACCGCCGGGGTGGACTCGGGGGGCCGACGGGGTTTCTCGAGCGGCGAGCACTTCGTCGCAGGCCCGATCGCGCGCGCACGAGAGGATCTCGCACCTTGCAAACCTGCTGGGCACATCTCCTGGTCATGATCTTACCCTGGTGTTGACTCGGCCGGCGACATGAGGAGACTCGCGGCGCAGCGTCCGCTAACCGAGCGATAACCGAGACCACGGATGCTTGATGGTGATGGAATCTACAGGTGTAGATTCTGGGTTCTATGGAGCTGCAGGAGTATATATACGAGGTATGATTACATAGGCCGTAATCTCCAATCCTTGTATATTCTAACAGATGGAGCGTCGTGGGAACAGCACAACGGCTCTCGTTCCAAGCCCACGTCTAGGCCTCTTGACAAAGTTCCTCCTCCGCAGCAAGGTCGAACACCCTTATTCTCTACCTGATATACCGGCACACTGTTATAGCTAATCTTTGTAAAACCCAACTCAATGAGAGGTCTGTGAGGAGGTGGGCTTCTACCAGGCCCATCACGGATCACTGAACGACTCGGCCGTCCCCTCGATGACCTAGACAAGGAAACCTTGCAAGCCGAACTCGCGATGCGGGAGGGAAACAAGTCGACGCTTCCAACCGCGGGGAGCCCCTGTCAAGCCATTTTACGGATTCGATGGGGGATCCGGCAGCATGAGCCTTTGACGGCCAAGAGCCAACTGCAGGGTCGGGCCAGGCTAGTTGCAGGGAATGAAAGCTTGACCACATAGCATTTTCCCTAGCCGATGCCCAAGATTCTCGCCTAAAATATGACCCTCTTTTTTTTTGGTCTTCTGCTTGTTTACGAAGTCGCTCAAGTCGCCTTGATACTCGAGAATGCATGGGTCAAGTTTAGCAAGCCAGATGAAAAATGACCAAGACGCGCCTGGCTGCGCAAGCTCGACTCACGAGCACACCCCGTATCTGGGACGAACAAGTCACGATACGCGTCGATATATTCACGCTGCAAGCCAGGGCGCTGGAGCAGGGACAGCGGCAGGCGACCGAGAGGTCAAGGGGACTGGTAGGGCCGTGGAAGAGGAGTGAGGAGCGCTGACTGACTGAGAACGTGTGATGGGTTTCCGTAGCCTGCGCTCATAGAAGGACAACACGCGTGAGGTGATGCGACGGTGTGCTGCATCCACCGATCGGCTGGCACGAGGTTTTCCGCTCCAGCCTTGCGCGAATCCGATTCGGAGAAGCGAGCGGTAAACAATACCTCCCCGCGCCAATGTCAACACCGTCGCGAGATTCAGGGGCAAGTCTTCCCATTAAGCGAGGCGCGCACGACCGCGAACCTCGCCTGATGGGCGTCGATGAGAGTACACGCCCCCGAGGGACGGAACATGGAGACGGCCGCCCGCCAACAAAAGCCATGATCCCGCGCACGGGAAGAGCAGCTCTGAGCGCAGGTGGCCATAGTTAGCAGATCCAGCCACGTCCGAGGCGGAGCGGAGAGCTGTGCCCGGAGTCTCGACGGCGCGCAGTCGACCGCACTGCACTGCACCTGGCTGTATGGAGTCCACCGGTGGTCGAGCCGACGAGCAATTCTCGCATCGCGATCTCTGAACGCTTCGTGCTGACGGGCGGTGTATGCGGTCGGTTTCCCGGACAACGGCTCGCTTCGCTCCTCGCCCCACGTCGCGAGTCACAACACGCCGTCGGCCTCCATTTCTCGCTTAACGTGGCGCGCATCCAGTCCCCGCCACTCCACGGCTCCAGCTCGCGGCGCTCGAGGAACGATGTCTGGTCCGCCTCTTCGCAGCTACACGCCAGAGCGCGACGGTGTTGTGTCGATCCCGCACCGGCGCCTCCGCAGCGTTTGGTCCAGAGGGGGGGGATCATGCCCAGGGGTGTATGTGCAGGACCCTGTGCTCGGGCCTGTCACCCATCCGCCAGCTGGCTAGAAGACGGGGTGGGCGAGACGGGAGACGGGGGGAGTCCGAACAGACTGGCAGTGCTTGCACTCGACGTTGACATCGGCGCGAGAGTTCGGGGGGGGGGTCGAGGCGCCGGACACCTCGCGCTTTCTCATTCGACGACTCCGCGGTAGCTAAAGCTGCTAGCTCGACCGTCGTCTCGCGGGGGCTCACTGCCGCCTCCCCTCTCATCTCCCCTCCGGCCCAGCGGCTCGAGTCCTCGAGCTCCAGACTGACATAAAGAACCGACCATTCCCGCCCTCATTTTTCCGACTGTCTTTTTTGCCCCGATTGTCTTTCGGTGCCCCGGTACCTGGCAGGTTGTGACCGCCTCTCGTCATTCGTCGGCGCGGGCCAGATGCGACCATCACGATGTCTGAGAACTTCGCTGGGGTGACCCGAGGCGCGCAGGTCCGTTTCCGTGTCTCGAGTCGGGGGGGGAGGATCCATGGCTCACGTTATTGCCAGGTCACAGGGGTCGCCGTCTGCTCCTTGTGCTTGACGTGGATCTCCTTCAGCCTGCGGCTCTATGTGCGCATGGCGATACTCAAGTTCGTCGGCAGGGAGGATTGGCTGACGGTCGCTGCCATGGTACGCATCCCCCGGCGATCCGCGTCGGGGCACCGGTCGCTGACATGTCCAGATCGTCTTCACCATCTTCTGCTCGCTGTGCCTGCGAGCCACGTTCTACGGGCTCGGCGCGCACATGGTCAACATCGAGAAGGGCTCGCTGGAGAGGGGATTCCAGGTGAGGCCCCAGATATCAATCCCAGGCGGCCCTACTCACCGCTCCCAGATCATATTTATCTGTGAGCTCCTCTACGTGGTCGCCACGACCGTCACCAAGATCGCGATCGGGGGCTACTTTCTTCGGCTGTCCAGCAAGCGCTACCAGCGGATGACGGTCTACGTCACGCTGGCGGTCGTCATGATCTTCAGCACCATGTACTTCTTCTTCCTCCTCTGCCAGTGCGGTCCGATAAGCTACCTCTGGACGAAATACACCCACGACAGAGACGGTCGGTGCCTGAGCAGCTCGACCCTGTCGGCCATCACATACGCCCACTGCGCCATGTCCGCCATCACCGACTGGGCTTTCGGCATACTGCCCATCTTCTTTGTGTGGCGAATGCAGATGGACCCCCGCACCAAGTTCTCCGTGATTCTGATCCTCTCTCTGGGATTCTTGTCGGTGCCCCTCCTCCCTCTGCCCTGCCCGCGCTGACGCGGCCAAGTGCAAGCACCGCTACCATCGTCCGGATTGTTTACATCCAATCCCTCACCGCAACCTCCGACTATGCCTGGGAAGGCATCAACCTCGTCAAGTGGTCCATGGTCGAGCCCGCGATAGCCATCACAGCCATGAACATCGCGACCCTCCGCCCACTCTTCCAGAACCTCTTCTCGTACGCAAGCCAACGCTTCGAATCTCCCCTCGACGGCGATGGAGCCGCCCGGCGCCTGCGCCTCAACTCGGTAGCCGCCAAGGAGTACAGCACGGATTTCGCCAACCTGCTGGGACTCAGCAGGGTGGGTGTGACGACGCACATATCTGCGGGCATCCCCGACGGGACCGAGGAAGACAAGAGGAGGTGGGTGAGGAGGAAGCGTGGGAGGAGTAGGAAGCGTGCGCGAAGCGAGAAGCAGTTGATGGAGCGAGGCAACGAGAGCCAGACCGAGCTGACCCGCGTGGACCATGGCTCCCGGGATCGGAACCTGTCGCGGGGTCCGGTGAATTGGGAGAGTGGGATCCAGACCACGACGGTGATCACGAGTAAACGCTCGTAAGATCGGTTGTGGGTGAGACGCGCATGGGCTCGCTTCTGGATGGTCGGCTGTTGGATGGCTGGTTGGAGTCTCCGGGCATAGTTACGGGGGTTCGGCGAGGGGAGTTTCCTGGGCTCATACCAAGATTGGCGTTTGCGGATTCGAGTATGTTTGAAGAAGGATGGGACGAGTGCAGGCTGCTTTACTCCTGGACCGGTACCTGACACTCGTGACTATGATAGAGGGCTTGACCCCGCTAGACACAATGCACATTTTGATACCCCTATTTGTCTAGGATACACTCATCTCTGGGCTCTGGGCTGGGCTCGTGGGACCCTCTTTTCCCTTCAGTCATCTGCTTCCGGGCTGGGTATAGAAGCAACTATCTCTGATGGTATGCGATAGTATATATGCTAGAGAATGTGGAGTTATCTGCTTCCGGGCTAGGTATAGAAGCAACTATCTCTAATAGTATGCGATAGTATATATGCTAGAGAATGTGTAGTCATCTGCTTCCGGGCTGGGTATAGAAGCAAGTATCTCTAATAGTATGCAATAGTATATATGCTAGAGAATATGTGCTTTTCTACGCGTGGCGAGGTGGCGAGATTACAGCATCATGGGGTCGGGGTCAGGAGAGGCTCTCGGCTGTCTGTGATGGGAGAAGAGGGAAAGGGGAGAGGATCTCGATAGAAAGCAAGGATTCATTCAAGAGGAGAGAAAGGAGAAGGTGTTGAGGAAGTATTGAGGAGGTGTTGAGGAGGTCTTGAGCGAGAGATATCATGGCAGGATGGAGCATCTTGGCCTGAGAATATAGAGGGGGGAGGAGGATAGAGGAAAGGGGGAGGAGGAGAATAGAGGAAAGGGGAAAGGAGAAGGGGGGAGGATATTAGGAGGTTTTATTAAGTATTTAATAAGTGGTTGAGAAGAGAGAGTTAAAGGGGAGTATTAGAAGGAGTATTAGAGTATGGATTAGGTATCTTGGACCGAGAATATAGAAGAGAAGGGAGGATAGGAAAGGGAAAGAGGGAGAAATGGAACAGAGCCAGACAAAGGCATATCCGGAAGAGAAGAGAGGATAGAAGGGCTTCTGATTGTTAGACCAGCATAGAGGAGAGAACGCCATAAGAGACAATGTTTGCATATCCACCGGTCATCTGAGGATGATCAGGATAAGGGGTAAGTAGGCGGGCCAGTAGGTCAGAAGGCATCCTAGCATCGACGAGTAAACGGGGATGAGCTCGAGATTACCACTTAGAACCCGCCGTCGGGACATCCTTCGTGCGGGGAGGACGGCGACTTTGGCAGAGGACGGTGGGAAGCCATCGGGGTCCGTACAGATCACTGTCTCGAGATAGGTTTCCGCGCTTCCTATACTCAGCTCCGGCTCGACCTCTGTCAATACACGGAGTCAAGGAGCCGACGCGTGGATCTGGACAAGGACCGATGCCGTTCCATCATCCGCTTGAGAGGAATAGCCATCGTACCGTCGTCTGCTGCCTCTCCCACGGCTTGTAGATCGCCTGGCACGTCTCGTCCGCCCCTGTCGGCCGGGTCAGTCGGCGGCGTCTCACGGCTCGCCCCCGTAGCCCTCCCGGCCGTACTCGCCGTGCGCGTCCTCGTTCTCGATGTATGCCCGCCCGCCCGCCGCGCGCTCCTCGCGGCCCAGGTCCTGGATCCGGGCCTCCTCCCCGCGCCGCCGTGGGGACCGGCGGAGCGAGAAGGTCTGGCACTCGTCTTTCGGAGGCTATTCGCCGTCGAGGGGGTCCCATCGGGCCCCCGTCCCGTCCCGTCCCGTCCGGGGACGCTTCGAGTGGAGAGGGCGGGGCAGGCCCGCTCCCCTCTCCCCTTTTCCTAGCCGAGACGCGGCGCTTTGTTGACTTTCGGGCATGTCCTCCCCTCTTGCGATCGATATTCGTGGCTTGGCTTACATCTGCCACTTCCGTGTACATTCATTCCTGCACCAGGTGTTTGGGCCACGACGTGTCTCCTGTAGTATGAGGACTGCTTCGAGACTAGAGCGCACTACACCAATCCTTATTTCACGCTTCGACGCTGGGAGTCTCTAGATTTTCTTACTATTCCATCACGTGCTCGAACCATAACTCCCCCCCATCGCTTGCCTGATGTGCTCCCCCCAGCCTGAGTCTTGCGACTGCTCCGGCGACGAACCTTGCGCGGACCATCCCTCTCATCCCCACCCTCTTGAGCCCTCTCGACGCCCCTAGCAAGCCCTCGAGTCCTCACACCCATGCCATCAGCCTGCCTCCTGTCCCCGGAAACAGGCTCCACGACCTCTTCCGAAGCAGCAGCAGCCTCGCCCTCGGCGCTCTGCTTCTGGCAGTAGGAACACTGCGCTGGCATCGCGCTGAGCTCGACGGTGGGCGGTGAGGGCCCGCCGTGGGGGTGTGCTCCGTGGACGGCCAGGGCGTTGCCGGCGGGCTCGCACATGCGGATAGATCCTAGCGGCTGGCAGCCGCAGGTGAACCGAACCAGGGTCTCCCAGCACACGGTGAGTGGCGGAGTGCAGTAAAGTGGTTATTCGGAGCTGTCGGGAGCCCGAAGCCGTGAGTTGATATGAGGTCAGGTTCGCAGGAGGCAGTGTTTGGGGGCGGGAGAGTATACCTGGAGTCTGAAGAGTATGCCGAGAGTCCTGCTGAGAGTCCGCCTGAGCCGGAGGGAGAGGTGGTGGTTGGTGATTTAGGATCGGAGAAGAAGTAATAGGGAAGGAATATTTTGTGGAACTTTTGGAAAGCCAAGGGACTCATCATTTGCAGAGCGAAGTGGATCGCTGTCTCCTGCGCCCACCGAGAGCGGCTACGAGAGCCTGGTACCAGACAAGCTCCAAGGCTTCCGGCTCTTCATGTCTTTCAATGCCATGGGAGAAGAGCAGAGTGGAACCGGCACCTCTGCATGTTGTTCATCCAAGGTTGAAGCCTTCTTCGCTCACAGCCAGGGAAGGACATGCCGACTGTGATGCAGGTGCCCACCTCTCCCACTACCCTTGAATGGTCTGACGTATCTATCGTGAATCCGCGAGCTGTGAATGTTCTTTGGCGTGGTCAAGGCTTGGTGTCTAGGACTGGTCCCGTTGAAGCGGGTACATTTCCATTGGTTCGGCCGGCTTATGCGACACCACGAGTGGCGAGAGCAGCGTCGTTTGGATGGCTGGATGTTGTCTGGATGAGGGCGCGGCGTTGGTATGGTGCCGTGAGAAGCCGCTTCAGCGTGATCTGGGGTGGAGGTAGGCCGGACTCACCCATCGAAGCCGGAATGATATTTCCGCCCCATGGTGGCATACTCGACAGATTGGGATCGATAGTCAGGATACGGCGTTCCAGCCAGTCCATGTCAGCCACTGCTCGGGGAGAGGTGTCTCCTCAGCGAAGAAGAGATAATTTTCCAGACTCTCGATCGAATAAGACAACGGGTTCGTCAAGTCAGAGCCCGAGGCTCCAGGGAAGGCCGGGTCGTTGCCGTGGTCGGGAGCTTGAGATCCCCCGAGACCCTGCTGGATACTGTTCGGCACGGAGTGAGATGGAGTTGGAGTAGCGAGCGTGAGACCCGGTTTGCGCGAGACCTGGATCCGTCCGATCAGAGCAAGGTCCAGTGTGATCCTCTGCGGCTGGGACGTCTGCGGTTGCTGGAGGAGGGATCCCAGCGAGCATAGAGCATCGGCCGCCTGACGCGCAAAATCCCCCCCCGGCAGGACGGCTGCGCGTCTCATCATCTCAATGACCTGCGCCACGAGACTCGCCCCGGCGCTGCCATCCACCGAGGAGACCCGGCTTGCGGAGCCGTGGGTGCGATGCGCGGCGAGCAGAAGAAACATGGTGGCGGTGAATGCTTGCATGTCAATCACTCGGTTGGCAAAGAAGCCGTCGGGGACAAGCGCTCGCATGGTCATGTATCTCCGGGCAAGCTCCTGACAAGCACCGAGGCACGTGATGAAGTTGAACGCAAACTCCGGTCCCTGATCGTACTTCAGCGCTAGCTGGAGATGCGTGCGGATCTCGAGGTAGCTGTGCCAGTGCTGCAGGAGGAGATCGACGTGGAACTCGGCCCCGGGCATGTTGTGCCATTCTCGGGGAGTGGCATTGGATAAGGTCCGTAGCTCTTGGTCAGCCACCGTGACGGCATGGGAGATTTCTGGAAGAGGGCGTCCGGAGGTGTAGAGGTTGTCCAGTTCCAGAACCCGACTCGCGATATCGGCTAGGCTGTACAGGTAAGATTGGGGGTTGACCCGGCCCTGCGCGTCAAGAATCGGCTGCGTCGGAAAGGCGTACTTTGCTGTTGCGAGGGGGAGAGACCACATCAGCGACTGTATCCGGTCGACGGCGCAGATGGATCGCCAGACCTCGGCTTTCTGCCGGCTCAAGGGCGAGGTCAGAGGGGAAGTCTGGCCCGGGTCCATGGTGGCCGTCATCGCGGCTCTCGGCAGCCCGGTCAGCTCTGCCAGGGACGTCATGCGTCGGAGGCATAGCCATGTCTTGCTGACTCTGGCGCGGCCGAGTTGACTTGGAAGCTCGAGTCAGCCAGAGAGTCGCCGTGTCGGGTGGGATCTACTCACAGCCTGATGAACAGGAAGCCTGCCTCGATGCCTTCCAGCCTGGCTGCGAGAGCATCGTCGGAGAGGACCGTACGTTCCACGCAGTCGGATACATGCTTGACGAAGGTCGCGGCGTCCCGCATCCTTTCCGTGGAGCGACTCGCTGTCAGGCCCGGCTCCTGCTGGACCGTCAGGGCGATGGAGAGAAGCAGAGTAGCCAGGCCGATGGGATCCGCCTTCGCGCTCTGTAACCTGTGATGCTCGGCAAGCAGCTCCTCGCTCGTTCGACTCAGGCTACTCAGAGGGAGCACGGCATTGTACAGGGACATCCACGATGCTGCTTGCCCCGCGATCGCCAGCATATCCGCTCTGGTCGGCATCAGGGCACGGAGGCTGGAGACGCTGGAGAGGTGGCGGGAGCTCGGGGGCCCCTTTGCAGAGCTCGAGGGGCCATGCCGATCCGAACCGAGCAGCTCGTTGTCGAACAGCTGCAGCAGGTGGCCTGGGGTGTTGTCGGGAGAGTTGTCGAGCGCATCGCCCGCGGGGTCTTCTTCGTCGCCGGCCAAGGCGTCCGGGCTCGCGGCGGGCTCGCCGGAATCGAGGCTCTGCGAGGGCAGAGCCGCACGAGGAGCAGACGGCGCATCCCCGAGCCTGGCCTCGAGGCCGCGAACCACTTCCCAGAGCTCGGAAACCTCGCTCTCGAGACGCGCCACACGTGCTCGAGACGTGCTGGCGACAGTCTGGGCCACTGGCCTCATGTATACCTGAAGCTCACAGGGCGTGTTGCGGGCCATGCAGCTCTGGCAAGTCTGCGCCGCTCCGCTGAGCCAGACACATCGGACCTTGCGGTTTCTGCCTGTGCTCGGTCAGAGGTTGGCTTCGAGATTTTCGGCGCCGGCGACCTACATTCCAAGCAGCTCTTCGCGCCCCTCCGAACCGCTTTCGATGCGATCTGCTCCGCCATGACTCCATCAAGCCGGGCCAGCCAGCGGACGTCGAACCGGAGCCTCAACTGCTCTCGAATCGCCGGACATGCGCCGTCCCAGGCAGAGCTCGTGGCCCGGCCGGTCCGAACGACGTCTGCCTCGCGGGAAAAAAAAGTCTCTCTCCGTCGCCAAAACTCCCGCGTCCGACACGCCTCCCGCGCAGTTGGGAGATCTCTCGTTGCGACGGCGCGAGGGGATTGTGCCTCTCGGTGCGATGTTGGCGTGCGGAGAGAGAGAAAGTCTCCTCGGCGTCGCAAGGGGATTCGGACGCGCGACAGCTCCATCGCTAGTCCGGCTTGGCCCGAGGCGGAGACCGAGCCCCGTTCCGCTTAGATAGGGGTCGCAAGCGAGACTTGTTTATTCGCCGCCTCAATGCAGACGTGGAGACATCTTCGACCGTCGCCGCACCCGAATGCCAGAGCGTCTTTCACTCTATACCGGCTCGCGTCGTGATAAAGAGCTGCGAGGTGCCCTGCGACTGGCCCCTTGCGGTAGACTTCTTTCGCACGGGGTCACCATCAAAGTCATCGGATCTTACCATTTCCACGAGACAACATCTCGTCGTCTCCTCGTGCTCCTCGGAAACACTCGACCATGGTGCCAGCGCGGGAGACCAGCGGTGGGGCAGGGCTCCTCCCCGCGAGAATGCGATTCCCAAGCGCTCACGACTAACTTCCTCCAGCCTCCATATGTCTCCAATGCCACGGCAATCATCGGGGGCCGCCCCACGGTCCGGACGGACGTCCCGATATCCGCAGTACTCCTGGCTTTCTACGTCGTCGCGGCCATCGCCAACATGGCCATCTTCCAGGTCAACCGAAGACGGGGTCGGAAATTCTTCATGTCGTGGGCAATGTTTGGCTTCTGCATGTGAGTCCCGGCCGAATCGCAATCGTGAGGGAGCTGCTCACATGCCGATGTGTAGGGCTCGGAATCTTACCTTCATACTTCGCATCGTGTGGGCGCATCAACCAGAGAATGCCAGCCTTGTCATCGCCGCCCAGATCTTCTCCGGAGCGGGCGTGTTAGTCGGGTATATGGTGGTCCTGCTGCTGTGTATCCGCATGTTCCGGGCCACACAGCCGGAGCTCGGCTGGAAGCCGACGTTACGAAAGGCATTCAAGTTCGCGTACATCGGCCTGGCGGTCGCCTTTCTGTTCACAATGTCCTTCACCATTCTCTCATTCTACACCCTCCACCAGGGCCTGAAGACGGCTTCGCTCTGGGTAGGAAGGGTGACCATACTGTACATGCTACTGTTCAACCTGACGTCTCTGGTCCTGTACTCGTGGTCTCTGCTGCTGCCGCGATCCGCCTCGGCAGAGAATTTCGGCACGGGAAGCATGAGACGAAAGTTCGTCGTTCTGGGCATCGCCTTGCTTCTCTTCCTCTTCATCATCGGATTCCGCTTTGGAACGTCGTGGACCGATGCTCGGCCGGCATCGGACCCCGCCTGGTTCGACTCGAGACCAGCGTTCTACACCATCATGTTCGTGCTCGAACTGATCGTCATCTATATGTTCATCTTCACCCGGTTCGACAGGATGTTCTGGGTCCCCAATGGGAGCACCAAGCCCGGCGACTATTCGCAGGCAGGGAACCAAGAGCCCGAGGAAAAGGGGGCTATCGAGACTGGGAGACGCGGGACGAATTCGCCAGAGAGGTTTACACAGCCGCAGGCAGAGGAAGCAGGCGGAAAAAAGACTGGTCTGATCCGGACTGCTCCATAGCATAGTATCAATAGTCGTCATAGAGAAAGCCCAATAGACCATCCACGCCTCCGTATTGAGAGTTCCTACCCCACACTTCGGTGTCTCGAGTGCTTGGAGTATCGCGTATGATCCAGGGCGCGCGGTAACTTTTAAAAGACCACCAGGCCGTAGGACTCCATGAATCGAAATCCGGGTCAGAACGTGGTATTTGACTCGCAACGGTCTCGAGGATTGTCCTTTGTATCGTTTTCTCGTCGGTAGTTTCAGTCAGAAAGATCTTATAGGTGCCATCTGGATTCGTCATGAGAAGTGACCCGAGCGAGTGTCTCGGAAGAAACAGGACATATCAAGGAGCTTCGGACAAGGAGATTGACAATCTCTCTGCGCCTCTGCTTCACCGCAGCTGCGATTGGATATGGCCAGTCTAGCGTATCTCGGCGTCGAAGCTTCGGTGGCAAGGAGGTAATTACCGTCTCGGCCCATGCCGGGGGAGGTGACTTCGAGTTTGCATCGTCTATTGATGAGCTTGCTTCTCCGTTCGCGGTCCCGACTATACAGTACCGAGTCTTATACTGATTAAATGATGCTAGGCCTGAAGTTCTTTTACAAGATCTATCTTAGTGACTTACAGAAGGACTGATTCCTTAGGAATTCCATCTTTCTATACCTCTTTTTACAAACAAGATTCATAGTCGGTATCAGTTCTACTAGCATAAGAAACGTAAGGGGAATGGCATATACTTTATATAAGAATAAGACATGAAACTGGTAGTCGATGATTCAAAGTACGAGGAAGACTTGACTGATTCTATGGTTATGAGCTGCTGCATACTTATCTATGGATAGCCTCGCATTAGGCAGATCCTCGGCCCTATCCTCACCCGGATTCTACCGCCCTACCCGCCGATACATCGTTGCTAAACGAATTTTTCAATGGCTTCAGGAAACCTCAACCTGGCTATAACTTGTCGCTTCATTGCACATACAAAGAGGGGGAGGGGCTCAAAATCGTAAGAACAACTTGCAGATGATACCACGACCAACGTTATCTCGAACGCTTCTTCCATGGTCTAGTTGGCGACTCCATCTCATCACCCTTATCTCAACTCCCAAGGTTTACATAGCGCTCAGGGGCTTTTGCGGATCTCTTGGGTCGCCCTGAAGTAATCGTGGTAGCTGACAAGGGTCGCTGTTCAGAAGGGGTTTCAGGTTGTGGTGTTGTTGGTTGTTCCCTAGCCTCTCTTCCCTCTCCAGCTCCAGAACCAGCACTGCGTCCTGTTGGCCCAGCCACACCCTACTCGTCCTTGACTAATGCCTTCGATGACGTTGATCTGCTAATACCTGGCCTCTAATCGCCAGGGTATTAGGTGGCCAGGTAGGTCGGTTTGATGGATGTCCTGAGCTGTTGTCTACGGTTTCGATGTCTCCAAAAGTGTGAGTGATCTGGGCAGATGCCGGGGCTCCAAATTGTTCCGGCTGGGAAGACGCATGCTCGATTTCCTTCCCCTAAGTTCGGATCGGACTAGCTTGTAAGACGGGCTCACGAGTGACTTCTAGCGATTTATCAATCTTCTCAGATCCAAATGTTTCAGTGCAATGCACTCATCAATCAAGTCGTCTGCTTCTGGCTCACCCTGCAATTCCTCTCTCCTCATCCAAGATTTCGGAGGGGCCATAATAAGGAATGGTTTCGAGTTGCCAAATTATTTCGCAGATGGCGATTAAAGCGGTGATGAAAGAAAAGAATGACGAGTTCCTGGCGCAAGGCCCGGTCGTTCTGGCGCAACAAGGGAAGATGGGAGAGGTGATAAGGGAGTTGATCTGTCGTAGAATAGAAATCCAGCAGGGAAACTAAATGGAGCACTAGCGCCGCGCTAGGACCCAAGTGGGATGTATCGGCTACAGCCTTGGGGTAAACTGGATGACTTCTCTTGCAAAAGGGGACTCAAAGCCAAGGCAAGGCTTCAGTGGGGACTCGAGTGGGATAGAGGGAACACAGGCATGCTGCATAAGAAATGATGGAATAAGTCCCTGTACTTTCACATCGACCGTTATACTAATAGGCTCTACTAGAGTCTCTCAAAGGCTGAGAGTTCGGTATTAGTCTAGATGAGGACTGATAAGATCAGCCTCCGCGGATACCTTTATAAGATCAAACGATTAAACAGCCTATGGTTGAGTTGCAACCAAGCATACTAAACAATTAAATATGTTGTTAAGGAATGCGAGGACCTTGAGAGTTCATGGGAAGACGTCTTTAACGGAATTCAAACAAATAAAAGAGCATGCCTAAGCGACCCGAGCTTTTTCCAATAACGATAGCATTTATGCTAGCGATTGATCTTACGACCTAAGCTGCTACGCTAATATAGATAGAATCACCGCTAGAGTAATACTCTAGCCTACTCTCATAAAAGACGGCCGAAGAGGCAAAATTGGCGATTGTACGACTGGGAAATTTGAGCTCTTCGCTAGTCGGGGCTATAATAACTGTAACTTATACTGTCACAGAGATAGAAGGCTTAAAAAGTATAAGATTATATAGAGTTATACGGGTTGTTATATTATATGAACTTTCTTTTATTTACACGGGTTTCTTTTATACTCTAATTAGCTCTAGATGCGGGGCTAATTGGCCGGTAATCATATACACACCTCCTATGTAGGGAGTCAGCATGGTGCTAGATAGCAGGTAAATAGACGATGGATCCCCCCAAAAAAGAGCTGGATGAATCAAAGGTGAGAGTCTCACCAGTAGGTCTTCTGTACCAGGAAGAGCGCTTTTCGCTTTACGTGCTTCTGGCCCATGGGAATGACCTCCGAAGAAGAGAAAGTGTGTACAATGAGGTGTATCGGAGCGGCTGGAAAGTAGCCGTTTTCATTGTTGGAAAATGGGGTGAGATCTAAGAGACACAGGGGTTCAGAGAGCCCGGACACGATGCTGAAATAAGCGATGCAGGTCATGTGACAGCTGACGTGGGGCAAGGAGGGGTCGAAAATCATGCCGACTCGGATTTGAGATGGGAAGCTCTCATACGGGGTAGAATTCAAGGCAGCGATTGAAAGGTCGAGAGCAGAGGAGAGGAGGGGGTGTCGAAGAAGAAGTTGTCTGCTAAGAGCCCAAGAGAGAACAGATCAGACCATCATCAGTTTCCGCTTGTCTTTGTTAGAATATACAAGGATTGGTTATGTAATCGTACCTTGTATATATACTCCTGGAGATCTTCACGAAGAGCGAACCATTCTCAGGCTTCCACGAAACTGAGGGGTCTGTCCACGGTCTGCGGCCGAGAAGGGCTTGCGAAAGGGCTTCGCAATCACCCATACGCAGTACCGTCTGAGAGGGCGAGAAGATTCACGAGGAACCGCCTCGCGAGGGACAGGTAGCTTGTTCATGGCGAGGATGGAATATGCGAAGTCTGGGAGTTTGACTCGATTCTCCATGGACTCACGGCCGACGACGGCCGAGCAGTGGTTTCCGAAGGCCATCAAACCACCTTGACCCATTCATCCTCGGAGTCGAGGTCTGGGAAGTGTCCTTGTCTCGTTTTGACAGTTCGAGGACTCTTCTACTTATCTCGTTTTGATAGTTCGAGGTCTCTTCCACTTATCTCGTTTGTCGAGGCCTTCTCCCCTTATCTCGTTTTGATAGTTCGAGGTCTCTTCCACTTATCTCGTTTGTCGAGGCCTTCTCCCCTTATCTCGTTTTGATAGTTCGAGGCCTTCTCCCCTTACCTCGTTTTGACAGTTCGAGGCCTCCTTCTCTTATCCATCCTCCCTTTACCTCGTCTTGACAGTTTAAGGCCTGCTCCCCTTACCTCGTTTTGACAGTTCGAGGCCTCTTCCCCTTATCCAGCGGGGTGAAAAAGTCCTTGCGAGTAAAGTTCGCAACATCTTGTCCAAATTAAGGCTTCTTCCCGAAGCTAGGTGAGATCCCCCGGACAGTGTGAGGGTTGAGCTTCACACCCGAACGAGATTTGGTCCAGCCACTCGCACGTCCGGTGGCAAGATTTCGACGTCTCAGGTGCTTTCGAGAGCATCATGTGACTCTGCGTTATGAGCGATCTGCTGTACGGCACGGAGTGTCCGGAGCAGGGAGAAGTGTAAGCGTCCACGCCCAGCCAGGGCGGATCCTGTCTTTTCGTGCAGTGCTGCCGGTCAGATGGGGGGGGGGGTCACGAATATCTCACGTGTTTCTCTGTTTTCCCTTTGCCGAGGGGGAGGGAGATGGCAGATGGGGCGGCATTCGAGGACGATCAAGCAAGACAGAGCTGAGGGTAGAAGTTGCGGGAATGGAGTGAGCGATGTATTGATGGGATGGATGGATCAACGGCCGATGGATTGATCAGATCAGATCTGATCATCAGATTAGATCGCATCCCTGGCGCATTTCGCGCCGTCACTGACCGGGTGCTGGGTGGGACGAGTAAACAAACCACGAGGGTTTTTGCCTTTCTTCGCCCTGGAGATGAGGGAGGGGGGGCGGATCTGGTGCCGAGAATCTGCGGGGAGTTTGAGAATACGGACAGGCCGGGCTTGACGATTGACTCGAGAGTGATATATATATATATATATATATATACATCTGCCGATGTACAGACCTGGGTTTGATCTCGTTTCAAATGCGCTCGTACGGACGACGGTCACCATCTAGACACACGAAAGACCCGGCAAACTCCCCCTCCCCCTCCAGTCCCGATCCAAAACCCCAGCCCACCGGATCCTGATCCTCGGCCAGAGAGCCGGGAATTCGGATTCGACTCGTAATGATATTCCCGGCGGTTTATCCATCTCCCACTCGACGAGGGACATTTCTCCCGCCAAAACAAGGATCGCCCGCCACCTGCGTAGGTAATCAACTTGTCATCAAGCCGAACTGAACTTCCGCCTCCCGCCGACAAAGCAGCTTCTCACATCCCCTCCGCCAGGCTTCACCTGGATGTGACCGTCTTCACCCGCCGACGACTCTGACCCGATCACTGCAGAGCCTCGAATCTCTGGATCTCCGGACATCTCTCGTCCCTGGCGGATCCAAGGCGATACAAAGATCAGCCTCGGCGCAGCGTCATCCACCCTCACCCCTTTCTCTCTACACACACAATCCCGAATCCCCTCCCTCACGATACCATCTACGATACTATCCACGATACCATCTACGATAATATCCACGACACCATCTACGATACTATCCACGATACCATCCACGACACCATCCACCACACCATCCACCACACCATCCACGAAACCATCTACGATACTATCCACGACACCATTCACGATACCATCCACGACACCACCCACGACACCATCCACCACACCATCCACAACCTACATGCGGCGGCAACCCATCCTGCCCACCGTCACCATGTCCCGACCGGTCGCCCTCCGCACGCTGACGACGTCGCACTGCATTCCAGAGGAGCCCGCCATGGCGAGATCCGCCGTGCCCGCCCTGAGCTACTCCTCGTCCTCCTCCGCCGACGAGATCGAAGAGCCGCCCCGGCCCCGTCGTGCCTCGACCAGACTCCTCTCCCAGAACGCCGCCGACCTACAACGAATCATCGGGGAGCCGGGGACACGCCTGGTGGAGAAGTGCTGTGGCGGGGGGTGCTGCATGGCCGTGCCGAAGAGCGATGGCCTCACCTGGGAGCCGGTGGCGGTGCCAGACAATCAGGCCTTCAGGGCGCTCCAGTTGAAGATCGGCCCTCTGCCCACGACACTGTCTGGCATCGCGGATCTGCCGCCGCAGACGATCCACGTCGAGTCCCTCAAGAAGGGCGTCGTGCTGCCCGCGCCGACGGCCTCGGGGATCTCACCGAGCGCGCCCGCCACCGCCGCCACGGATTTTACCCCGCGGGCTCCCACGACGACGGAGCCCGCCGTCGCCGTCGCCAGCACCGGCACCCACCCGCCCGGCTTCGTGCAGCCGCATCCTCCCTACCGCGTCTACTCGGCCCAGATCTACAACTGCCGCGAGCTGACGAGGCCCGGGGCGGAGAAGAGGACCTACCACTTTGACCTCGATGTCACCGACTACCCGGAGGAGCTGGGCGTCGACTTCAAGGTCGGGGGCGCCATCGGCATGGTCGCCCCCAACGACGCGTCGCTCGTCGACGAGCTGCTCGAGCTGCTGCTCGTCCCCCGCTCCCTGCGCGACCGTCCGGTCCTCGTCCGGACCGACGGGGGCCGCTGGCCGACGGTCTGGGGCGACGACCGGCCGCGCGAGCTCACCACCACCCGCCGCGACCTGCTGACCTGGTGCAGCGACATCCAGTCCTACCCGCCCACCAAGCCGCTCCTCCGTCTCCTCGCCGAGCACGCCGCCGCTCCCAACGAGAGGAAGATCCTGCGCTACCTCTGCTCGGCCGAAGGCCAGGGCTCGTTCTGCGACCTCCGCACCGGGCCCCACATCACCGTGCCGCAGCTGCTCCACGCCTTCCCCTCGTCCAAGCCCCCGCTCGACGCCCTCCTCTCGCACCTCCAGCAGCTCATGCCGCGCTTCTACAGCCTGTCCAACGACCCGCACGAGAACTGCGTGCCCGCCTCGGGCTGCCGTCGCCTCGTCGAGATCGCCGTCACCGTGCACGAGACGCCCGACTGGCGCGGCGGCGCCCGCACCGGCGTGGGCAGTGGGTTCTTCGAGCGCCAGGCCCAGGCCTTCCTCGCCGCCGAGGCGGCCGGCTCGAAGCCCGACCTGCGGGTGCCCATGTTCAAGGGGCTCATGGCCAACCCGCTCGCCAAGGAGTTCGTGTCGGACGGCCCGATGCTGCTGATCGGCGCCGGCGTCGGCGTGGCCCCCTTCCGCGGCTTCGTCCAGCGCCGGCTCAAGAACGCCAACTGCGCCAACAAGGTCTGGGTCCTGCAGGGCGTGCGCGACTCCCTCCTCGACGAGCTGTACAGCGGGGAGTGGGGCGTGCACGAGAGCGAGGTCAAGAAGGTGGTGCAGAGCCGCAAGCACGCGGGCCAGGGTCGGTACGTGCAGGACGAGGTGCGCGCCCAGGCCGACCTGGTCTGGTTCATCATCAACTCGCTCGACGGCCGCGTGTTCGTGTGCGGCAGCAGCAAGGGCATGGGCGAGGGCGTCGAGGAGGCGCTGGTGGATGCCGTGATGCGGAAGGGCAACCTGGGACGGGCCGAGGCCGAGAATTTCTGGAAGCTGAAGCGGGAGAATGGCCAGTACACCGCGGAGACCTGGTGATCTTGCTCCTCTTGCTCACCCCCAGCCGCCCTGGACTCGGGGATGGGGCGCTGGATGTGTTTCACCCTCGCAGGCGACTGGACCTCTGGGCCTTTGGCCATGGTCTTGGGGGGGTTCTCTTTTTCGCGGCGTGTCGGTCGTGGGCTCTACATGGAATACGGCGTCTCCTTCTCGGATGGATCTGAACCTAGGTCTGGATTTGGATCTTTGTCGAGGCTTGGAGGACTCTCGCAGAATATTTGATTGCCGACATATTGCGCCGCAGGCGTTCTGGGACTTGGGGCGGCAGGGGTAGACGAGCGAGCAGCGATGCGGGGAGGGGGGAGAAGGGAGGGGGGCGAGAGGGAGGCAAAAGAAAAGGCAAAAGATGGTGCAGCTAGAATGGAAGAGCTGAGTGGAGTTATCACTCTACGTCGCATCGTCAAGGTACCTGTACGCGGAGAGAGGGAGCCAGCGGCAAGCAGAGGGGATAAGGTGAATAGATAGCGAGATGGGCAGGCAGAATGGAAGCGGATTGACCGTAGAATAGAAGTGGACTGAACGAGGCGTGGAATGGATGCAAAAAATGTAAATCCTCATTGGCACGCTTGCCATTACGTCTACTTGTGCTTGTTTGCGTGTTTGCTCCCCTAGGGATTCTCGTTGTATATGTATATATGGATCTAAATAAATACATGTATAAACTCAACCCCCCTTACACAGATCCTCCCACCTTTCTCGATCGTGCGGAAACGTGGGGGTTGTCTGGGTGTAGACGGGTCTTTCTCATACGGGGAGGGAGGGATCCCCGTCTCGGGCCTGGTCTGGGATTGAGGCGCTTCTGGTTTTCTTTTTCTTTTTCCTTTTCTTTCTCTTTCTTCCTCTTTTTCCCCCCTTTTTCCCTTTATCCCCTTTTTCCCTTTTTCCCTTAATCTCTTTTACCTTTCAAATTTTTACTTTTTTCTTTTTTTCTTTTTCTTCTTTTCTCCCGGTTTTCTCTTCCGCTTCGCCTGAGGACGGCGCAAGGGGTTGCAAGAAATGCGACGCTGAATATTAAACCCGGCCATGCCTGGGCGATCCACATTCGCGAGACCCTCGCTCTCTTTAAGGTGACCAGTGTGCGTGTTGCAAATAGCTATGCTTCGTGTCTTGGGCTGATGCTAGGTAGAGCAGCTCGCGGGGCTGGTATGTGGGAGGTTTGGATCTCGGTCGAGAGAGAGAGGTTGGATTCGGATGGCCTGGGAGCGGGCGCTTTCCATTCCAGCTTTCGGAGAAGGGGGGGGGGGGATCTTTCCCTCTTGCGTTTTTCTGGTTCCCGTGTCGCGAGCGGCTGGTGCGGAGGATGGAGATGCAGAGGTGGAAGGGAGAAGAGGGGATCAGAGTGGAGGGAGAGAGGGAGAGAGGTGGGGAGGTGAAAGACATCAAGGAGGAATTAGGTAAAGTAGGAAAATACCGATAGTCTATCAACTCCACCCTGCTATGCGGGACCTTTCTCTCCTCCCTACACAATCTGCCCCTCCAAACAAAATCTACCCCTCCATTACCCCCCAAAGACCATCTCCTAAACCCCAAAACTCTTCAAGGTCTCCTCCAACGGCAGGGCCGTCTTCTCCCCCGGCCCCGCGGCCGGCGTGCCAAACACCAGCTGCGCGTTCAGCTCCCAGTCCTTGTCGATGCCCCAGGTCTCGGCGACCTTCTCGTTGATGAGCGGGTTGTAGTGCTGCAGGTTGGCGCCCAGCCCTTCCGTCTCGAGGGCCGTCCACAGCGTCGCCTGCGCGATGGCGAGCGACTGCTCCGCCCAGGGCGGGAAGCGATCCGCGTAGATGGCGTAGGCTTCTTGCGTGCGCGTGATGGCTTTGCGCGAGGCGAAGAAGAGGATCTGCGTCGCGGGTTAGCCTGAGCTTTGGTCGTGAACAGAGGTGGTCGGTGTGGGCAGGAGAGGTGCTAGAGAGAGGGAGCGGATGAAGAGAGAGCACGGCAAACTCACAGTCCCGTAGCCAGCCTTGAAGCCATTCAGCCTCTTCTCGCTGCTCTCCCACGCCTCGGCCGGCACGACGGCCTTGATGACGCTCTTCACAATCTCCCACAGCTTGTCGTGCTCCTCCTTGACCAGCAGCACGTAGCGGTTCGTCTGGTTGTTGAAGCTGCTCGGCGTCGCGAGCACCACCTCCTTGATGATCTCCTGGATCTTGTCGTCGGGGATGGGCGACTCCTTCTTCAGGGCGTAGATGGTCCGGCGCGCCTTGACGGCGCCGAGGTAGGCGGCGGATCCGGACATGGCGGCGGTGGTGGTTGAGAAGGGCCGGTGTGTTGGCTGGTGGTTTTGAGATCTGTCGCTGGATATGGAGTTGGACCTGGACTTGGAGTGGTAGGATGATGTTAGAGATGGCGACGCAGGCGAGGGGACAGACGCTTTTATATGCCCTCTCGCCGCTCCCCCTCCGCCTCCCCCCCCTCGTACCTGCACAGACCCAAGGCCGGCCCGCAGCCTCGCGCCAGCGAGTCCCCGGAGCAGAGACGCCATCGCTGCCCACCCAACTCGGCGCAATTAACTTTGTGCTAGGTCGTAAAGCCCCCGAATATCCACTGCTGCTAGATCTCCCCTCAAGACTGTGCAGCTACTTCGCCGTAAACCAAGTCAACACGGCCACGGTATATCAGCGCAGTGTAAGTTGCGCTGCCGGGTTACATACCTCTGCGTTGAAATGGCGTCTCGCATTCCAGTCGCCATGCAATGCCATCCCACGAGGCCGTGAGGGCGGGGAGGTGAAGTGAGGTTGGCGTTCTGCCGCGGGGTTGTGATACACCGCCTTTCCCGTGGTGCGCCCGCCGGCTTACATGACGGTTTGTCAGCGTGCTTGAAAAGCAGCGGAGGCCGACGATGAGGTGATGTGATGTGACGCAATAGATAGAGGATATTGCCGCAGAACTTCGATGGTGGCACGGGGATTTGGGACATGTTAAGGCGTTGCCTCGACCAGGCTACGTTACAGATTCCATAGCACCCGTAGTAAGCGCGAGGATAGAAATCGTTGTACTGACCTGACTACCCCATGCGCTTCTTCTTCCTCCCATGGTCTGTTCTCTTCCGTTGAATCAACACTCGACTCAGCTGCCTGCGCACCATGCAGAAGAGGCCTTGTCATTGACACTTGTACATGGAGGAATCTGCCGCCCTCCCTCAAAGTCAAACTCGTGCCCTCCCCGCCAGCTCCCATCTACTATGACCCCTCTTCGCACTCCCCGTCTCTGTCCGAGACCTTTTGTGCTTGGTCTGCTCGGCCCTGTGGCAGATCACTCACCCATTTCGTGAAGCACATCGATAGACCTGGTCTTAGCACGGAGGTCGTAGTACTACCATAGTATGTATCGGCTTGACCTCCTAGGGAGTGCAAGCGGTGAGCCATCATTGATTTACCTTCTACGCCTCGGCAAAGAGTCCTGAGGCAGCAACTCGGGCCTTACCAACAGTCGCTCGGGCCATCCCGTCGGACCGGCATCCGAAGCCGCTCCCGCTCCCGCTCCCGCTCCCGCTTCCTAAACCACCGTACTTTGCACGCACCACTCAGAAGAAGCGTCGATCCAAGAAGACGAATAACATCACCCTCCCTCCTCGGGCAAGTTTGTACTAGCTTGGTACAGATATCAGCACCAGCTATTCTCCAGAGCTCACAACAATCATATCCTTCGTCCCAGGCCCCGCGAGAACCACATGAGAGTAAGTTAGTTCAACCTGGCAGAGCCAGCAAAATCTACCCTTGAACATATGCACACATCGGGTTTGTTTGGCCTGCGATGATAAAACACCCCTTTCCAGCGTACCTTTTTACTCTTCACTCTTCAGAACACAACGCAAAACCACACCCATGAATGTAACAACCCAAGTAGCCCCTCATTCCACGATGACCCAAAGCCGCTGGAGTAATCGAGCAGCAGCGACCGGTTTCCCCTCAGAGCTAGGGACCGCCTAGGGAATCGGGCAACCAGTCTGGCAGTCTTAGGTGACTAACCCACTTTAGTACGCAGGAGCATAGAACACCCGCCTGGTAAGTGCGGAAGCAAGCATGTGCAGGCCCGGGAACTCGCAATCTTGATGAAAGCAATCAGGAATGTTAATGTGATCGCATGAGTATATACTCGTTGAATGAGATACTAAGCTGAGTCGTATCACTTCGTAAAGGTTAAACCTATCTTGAGGAACTGCATATCGGTGCTCTTTTCTCTCCATAGAGATAGATGGCCAGCGGATTAAAGAGTCTAAGAGAAGTGGTATTCGGTGCAGAGAGATGCTATCCTATCTCGTGTCTATATAAACCTCCAAGTCCCGCTATCCATACATATAAGCCAAACAGACTCCGCTCAGACTACTTGTAAAGAGCTTTTCAATCCAAGCCTTTCGTTGATGATTATCGTCGTGCCTCCTCCACCAACCTGCCCGACCTCCCCCAGTGTATAGTAGAGTCAGGAAAAGTATGGTAGGTGAAAGGAAAAGGAGAGAGAAAGGACAGTAAAGTGGGTGTGGAATGAATGTGAAATGAAGGAAGATCCTCTCGCCTAACCCCTCGCCATGTCTCGCGCAATCTCCATCGCCGAAATCCTATACGAGCTGTCCCGACTCCTCGTCGAGCTGGCGTTGCTACCGCCTCGCAGGCGGCCACTCGCGCTCAGCATATCGCTACGTTCCAGCGCGTTCGCGGGCTTCTGCCCGTGATGCGCGACCATCTCGTCAAACTTTTTCGCCGTGCCGATCACGCGTCCGCCGATGACCTCCACAGCGTCGCGGTTACGCCGGGCCAGGGTCTCCAGGCGCGGCATCTCGATCTCGGTGATGCTGCGCACGCGTCGACCTGTTTCTTGCAGCTCCTCGTCGAGCGACGAGAGTAGCTCGCGGGCGCTGTCTGCGATGGCGTGCCTGAGCTGCGAAGAGGACTCCAGTACGGCCTTATCGACGCGCGCGATAGCCGCCGAGTTGACGCGCACGGCAGCGTCGACAGCTCCCGTGGCGCTGCGGAGTCCGTCGAGGGAATGGTGCAGGGAAGTGCTGGCCTTGTCGATTGTGCTCAACAGAGCGGCATGCTGCTGCACGCTCGTGACCTCGAGACTGCCTAGGCGGTCGTGTGTCTGGCCATCGAGACACCGCATCTCCTCTCCCAGGCCGGCCAGGGTCGTCTTGTGCGTGTCGGAGATCTGCTCCAGATGCAGTTGGAGCCCGCCCAGGGTGTGCTGCAGGTCGAGCGTCGTCTTCTTGACATCGGCAGCGATGCCCTTCTGCAGAGCGTCCACGGCCTCACTTGTCGCCTCTGCGGCGCTGGTGATAGACGCCGACAAGATCGCGGAGTGAGAATCCAGGGCCTTTCGTGCTTCTGCCGACTCGTATGTGGCGTTTGCGAATCCCCGTTGGGTAGCGTCCGCGCTCGTCTGGACGGAGGACCCTAGCGATGCGTGGACCTTCTGCACCTCTGCCGTGACAATCTCCTGCGCCGAACACACTGCCGCCCTGGTCGTACTGGCCTCCTGTAGTACCGAAGTCGAAAGGGCGGTGAGCACCCTGCTCGCTTCGTCCTGCTGTGTACTGGCTTCGGCAAATCCCCTGCTAACGGCGCCGGAGATGCTATCAGCGACGGTTTGGGACGACTTGATCGATTGCCTGATGGTATCCAGGTGTGCACTCACGCTGTTGACACCGTCTTGTGCTGACTCCAGGGCGATGCGTGTTGTCTCAGCCTCCCGCTTGATGGATCCTGAGAGCGCTGCTGTGTCGGCCTCGCGTGCTTTGGTGGCGGTGGTGCGCTGGACAGTGGCATCGGAGAAGCCCATGTTGAGACTGTTGGCCAAGGTGTCGGTCCGCTCCTCTAGGATATCCCGCATGGTCGCAAGAGATTTGGTGATACCGCCGAATCCCGAGAGAAGTTCTTGGTGTGCTGCTTCCACGGCACCGCGGCTTTCGGATCTCTGTTGCTGGACCGAATCTGCTAATCTGGAGATCTGGCTGTCCTGGATCTCCCCAACATCTCTCCTCTCATTCGCAGCCGCCTTGAACTCGTTGCTGAGATTCTCCGAGATGGTCCCAAGACTACCCCGAATAGACTCCAGCCAGGCCTGAGTGGCCTCGCTGGCCGAAGAGGCAGTCTGCTTGAAATCTTCAACAGCTTCATTGGTTTTGGCGACCTCACGAAGCACGGTATCTGACAGGAGCTTGCTGTCTGTCTGCATCGATACGACAGTAGCCTCGTGAGCCTTCGTAGAATTGCTTGAAACATCTTTGAGCCCTGAAACAATCTCCGTCTTGAGACATTCAATGCACTCCTGGAGACTTTCTTGATTTGACTTGAAACTAGAGCCCAGGGAGTTTCTGGTGTTCTCTATTTCCGCAACCACAGAGCCCTTGGCAAGATCGACAACTCCGTTTGCGCTCTGAATCTCCCGTAGAACAAGATCGGATATCGATTTGCTTTCTAATGCCAAGGTTGCCCGGGTGACTTCATGTCTCTTCGCTGATTCGGAAGCCGCGAAGTCAAATTTGGCACTCACATCTGAGAATATAGTATCCAGGGAATCCCTAGACTCTTTGATGGACGATTGAATGGCGAAGAGGTCGGTATTCAGAGCTTTCTTTGTGTTCTCAACTTCCAAGAAAATCGATACTTGAGCGGCCTCCAGCTTGGATTCCACCGCCTTTTCTGACCTGTCAGCGTGAACCGCGACGGCTTCGCCAATCGATCTCGCCTCTGAGCGAAGGCTCGAGAGCAAGCTATCTTGTGCCTTTTCTGCATCAACTGCCGACTTGGCTACCACGGCATGGAGCTCTTGGGTCCGGTTGACGAGCTCCAGCTTGGTGGATGTCAGCTCAGAGATGATAGCCGTCTCTGAACAGCCAGCCCTTTCATCCATGTGACTGCTAAATTCAGCGATGTCGCTTCTGATCGCCTCGGTCGAGCTCTTGATGTCCGCCGCTGCTGTCTCAGAGCCATTGTTTATGCCTTCAAGACCGCTCGTGATGTCGGACTTGATGCTTTCCAACCCAGACATGACCACGGCTCTCAAACCAGCGTTGTCTTGAACAGTCGAGCTTGCAAGGGCTGAAATGTCCAATCTGCTCGTTTCAAAGCCCTCTTTCCATTCTTTAGCCGCCTTTTCGAACTCGCTGTTGATCTTGTCTGTCTCTTCCGAGACTTTTGATGCTATCCCTTCCAGCTCTGACAAAATAATGGTTCTCGAGCCAGTATAGCTCTCAACAACCACTTTCTCTAGGTCTGTTATACACATCTTGCTCGATTCGAGACCCTCTTCCCACTTGAAGGATGCCTTTTCGAGCCCGATATTAATCTTGTCTGTCCCTTCCGAGAACTTTGAAGCAACAGCCCCTAGTTCTGACAAAATAGTGGTTCTCAAGCCAGTGCTTCCCTCAACAACCACTTTTTTTAGACCTGAGATGCCCAGCTGGAGCGCTTCCAAAGACTCCACTCTCTCGCTGCTTGCCCTCTCCAAGCTGGTATTAATTGCACTGACCTCTCGCGTGACACCCGACCCAAGAGCGGCTATCTCCGAGATGACAGTTGTCTTGGATTCAGCATTGCTAGCAAGAATCGAGGTCTCTAGACCTGAGATGCTCGATGCCAAAGTTTCCGATAGTTCTTTCGTATATACACTGCCTTGCTTAACAGTTTCCTCAATATCATGGAGATCTGTAGAGTTGGTTTCGAGGACAGAGAGAATTCTGGCTTGAGCTTCAGAGGCTGCGTCCTGCATCCGGTGTGCCCTGCCCAGGGAGCCTACGATACCACCGACGTCGGATCTAACAGAAAGCAGTACTGCAGCAGTTCCAGCCACAGTATCCAAAATCGCTGCTTGGCTGGCCTTGGACTCCTTGGATGCTCCAAGCTGGACAGCCTCGAACTCCCGAGCACTTTCCATAATTACTGGAATATCTTGGCAGACAGTGGACAATGTTGTTAGCGAGGCATTAGCATGGCCGACCTCGACTGCAATTTTGACCAACGTCGCATCAACCTCCTCAATACCGCCGAGAACCTTGCCGAACCGGTCTTCACTGGCCTGTCGCAGCTCAGAAACTATCGCATGGCTGGCTTCCACCGCCAGCAGAGTCTTGGATCCAGATGCTTCAATCACTGTCTTGAGCTCGGTCGAAACAGTACCAAGCTCTGCACCACAGGCTAGAATCGACTCCTGCATAGAGGACAAGCTCATCGCGTTGGATTTCGCAGTCCGGTCGAGCTCCTTGACCGATGTGAGTAGCAGGGTGACGTTGTCAGGCACCTCTGAGATTGGGTCGATTGATTTCTGGATTCTTACGAGCTGCTCGGAAATGGAGGCCGAGTGCGTCTTCGCAAGTTCCTCGAGATTTGTCAGTGATGTGGCGTTGTGCTGCAGTTCTCGAGTGTGGACATTTCCGAAGTCTCGGACGTCCGTGGTCAGCAACTCGATGGCTGTTGCGATGCTTGATTTGACACCTTCAGCTGCCAGTTCAGTGTGGTCCTGGGCCATCTTTACAGAGGTAGAGATCTCCCTTTTCAAAACTTCGATATTCTGCTGAATGGTGGTCAGTTGCTCAGAGTTAGTGGCATTTGAAGCTAGAGCTGTTTTCGTGACTTCTTCGAGCTGTGATAGTGCGCTGACATTCTGTTGTAATTCACGACTGTGAGTATCGCCACGATTCTGGACTTCCTTGCATAGCGATTCTATTGCGGCCGATACACTAAACATGATCTTCTCAGCCGCCAGATGCGTTTTATCTTGGGATGCCTGTGAAGATAGCAAGACCTGCTCCTTCAACGACTCAAGAGCAGTCGTAGTCGAGGATAGATCGATTGCCTTCACTTCTGCACTCAACGCATCCATCGAACTTGTTACCGTTGAACTGAGGTCGGTTTTGAGCCCAGCAACGGTATCAACTGTGGATGTTTTGATGTCCATGGTGGCGCCGGAAACGTTAGTTGCTAATGCTGTCTGCACTTCCCGGACTGTCGCCTGGATGGCCTCTTCGCTTGACGTGATCTTGGAGCCGATGGCATTTATACTTTCGTGCGCAGTAGCCATAGAAGCTACGCTCTGGAGAACCAACTGCTCGATTCTGCTCGTCGTAGAATCCCCCTGAAGTTCTTGAAGACTGGCTTGGACAATCCGGATTGCCTGTTCCGTGGTACTTGCACTCTCCTTGACAGCAGCTAGGGTCGTGCCGTTTTCCAAAATTGACTTGATGGCGGCCAATTCACGAGCCGAGCTGGAAGATTCCAGGTCTCCGGACCGAAGGAATTCGCTGATCTGAGCGCTCTTCTCACCAAGATCAGCAATTGACTTGTCCAAAGCCTCTCCGTGCCCACGTGACGATTCAAGGATCTCCTTCACAGAGGCAATCTCGGCTGCTTGTTTGGAAATACATTTCTCAGTCCAGGATTCAATTTGCAGCAGAATCTCATCATCCTTGCTCGCCTCGTGTGCATCCTGTAACAGTTGCCTGGTGGAAATTGCATCTTCCTTATGGGCTGCCTGATTCGCCTCGACCAACTCTCTCATCGATCGGAACTGCTCGCTGATCTCGGCCTTCTCATTTCCCAAATATGCCTGGGTCGACCGGACTTGTTGGAGCAATTCGGTGATCGAGCCGACGGATTTCTCCGCATGATGGCTGGCGTGCTCTGTGACCGAGTTGAAACCAGCTTGCAGCTTTAGGTCCACGACGCCCATGTGAGAGTTGATCTGTTCGATGGTGGACCTGGAGGTCGACTCTAGCGAAGAAGAGATCTTCTGCTCGATTTGCGATTGCATCTGGGATAAGCTCGATGCTAAGAGGTCTACTTTTGAGGTATCGCAGACTTTTTGCTGGATGGTCTCGAGAGATTCTGAGTGGGAAGATATTGCCGTGTCCACATTTGATCGTAGTTCCGACAGGATCGAGGTCAAGTCATCGAGAATTGCGCGATGGGGCTTGATTTCTTTAGTCGCCCCTGCTAGGTTCGTTTGCAGGTTTTCCAGCTTCATGGTGTGCGCAGATAAAGGTTTCAGGCCATCTTCAACTCTGCTGATAGATGACTCCAGATCTTCCAATCTGCTGATCGCTGTCGCATTCCTTTCGATCAATGTTGATTCCATCCGCGTGACACTATTTGTTGCTTCGCTTAGTCTTTTGCCTTGAGACACAGCCAGGGAGTCGAGCGCTCGCACATGCATCCGGACTGCCTCGACATCCTCCTTGATGGAACTTGCGTTCTGTTCCAATGACTCGGAGACTTCTTGGCACGATTCACTCGTAGAATCGACCGTAATTTGGATTTTCCCCACCGCAGCAGCAATGTTGTCCAGCTTTGACGTGTTGGCGGATAAGAATTTGGAGCTCACTGACGCAAGATTTCTTGCAGCTTCGGCCTCCTTCTTGAAGTCCGAAACTCCTCTCTCAATCACTTCTAACCTGGCGGTCTGCGACGAGATGACGGACGCATCGAAATTGGCGACTTTGTCCTGGATTGCCGCGATACTTCGCCGGAATGCCTTCTCGGAAAATTCAGCTCTTGAATTCCCCTTGTTGACAGCCGCGAGAACATCGTCTTCATCCAGCTTGGCGTGCACCATCTCCACAGCCTCGTGAGTGCTCCTGACCGACTTGCCCACCTCCTCGCAAGCAGCGACGACCTTTCGCTGCAGCGCATCGACTTTTTTCCCCATCTCCCTCTCGACGCCCCAGAGCCGGTCTCCGAGAGTGGTGTTCCGGTCTTGCAGCTCGTTGGAGATCTCGCCGAACCTGATTGCTGACCGCAAGTCTGCACTGACCACCGATCCTTCCAGCTCTCCGAGTTTCCGGTCGAACTCGTCAATCCTACTCGCGAGCCCATCAAACCGGCTCTCGAGGGTTTTGAGCAGTTGGGACTGTGCGGATGCAATATCGCTCAGTTGCCGTCCATGCTCGGGGACCTCTAGATCGTCCAATTTTCTTTCCAGCTTCTCCTGTCCTACACCCAGGGAATCCAGATCCTGGCGATAGTCAGGTATGACCAGACTCGTCAGGTGATTCTGAATCGTCTCCAATAGCTGAGGAATGTCTTCCACGTGGGATTGAAGCGTCGACTCGAGATTCAGATTCGTGGTCCGGATCTGGTTCAGCCTCTCCTGGTGTCGTGCGAAGGCCGGATCGACTTGAGACGCGACGGCCATCTTAAAGGCATCGCTCGCAAACGCCGCCAGCACGGCCTGCTCTACAGTCTTCGCCATGTCGCGATCCTCGCCGAGAGGTAGCGCCGTCGCTGGCCGCCTGGCATTGGGGCTTCCGGAATATGAAGACTGGCGTTTTTCCTTGAACCAGCCTATGGGGGATCCTTTCATCGACATCTTGGCTCACAAACAAATAATGTGAGCAGCTGTATGGACTGACTTGAGACCATGTTATCCAAAGGTGCGTCGAGGGGCCGTTTCAGGTCTCCAGATATACCGAGTCTTGAGGAACGGGATGTCGAGGTTTGGTGCAGTTGAGTTGTCTTGATGCACGAGAATCCTCACACCGCGTTGGTTTTTTTAGAGTGGAGCCCTGCCACGACATTTCCAATTACATTTAGACACCTCAGCCCCATCCCGAGTGGCTGGGGGTGCCCAGTGGCTGGCCTTTTAGTGCGTGTCTCGTGACTATTCGCTGTGCTCAATGCTTGAAGATACGTTGTGCCTTGAGGGAGTGTGAGTATGACTATCTGAGGCGAGTGTCTATTCTGTATACTGCCAGCAATATTCCGGTCATTAGGCAGCAAGTAACCCGCGATTGAAGGGGGAGTGTCACGTGAGAGTCGTCAGGGATATCTCGCTTCGGGCGCCGCGAAAAAGAAAATCAACATTTAGGACCGGCTAGAGTACGCTTGGGCATCATTTGATTTGGAACCTCGCCTATGAAGTTCATTCTGATTAGAGAACCACAGCGAGCGAGGTAAGCAGAAGAGAACGTTTTCTTTAACCGTTGATGATTGGTTTCCGCTCAGGCACGAAATAAAAGGACTTCTACGTTGAGACACGACTAGACATATTACGAGTTCGAAGCCAGCCAGAACTACCCACACCCAGAACGGCCCTTACCACCACACTCTCGACGACTAGATCATCGGCGAGGCTAGCATAGTGCTATAATGCTCACTGATAGGGTAAAGCACAAATTCGATCACCGCGGCGTATTCGACACCATCAACGGGAAACGAGGCGTCCTGCTTCCAAGATTGATTATTCTCGCTATCCAACTCTCTTGAATGGTCAGCTTAGAGACCTTGGGGTAGCGACGGCGTCATGTCCGCCATGAACACGGGTTGCCCAAACCACACCCTCCGATTCTCTTCCTCCCCAGCCAAACAGGGCCGGCGACTCTTCTCACTGCAGGCTCATAATACGAGAAGCGACCCGTCGATTGAAAACCTATTGAGGCTCCAGTGAGCAGTCTGAAATGGCGGACTACTGGGCACTTTCGAGCCATACATGAACAATCGACCCCCAACGACCATCCTTGTTCTCTGGCATGATAACAGAACCAGGTGCTGAACCTCCTCTGTACTTCGAAAGAAATGGCTGCAAGATTAACGATTAAAAGCGTATTTTAAAGATGTAGTTGAAGTGCTCTGCAAGTATATCGTTCGAATCGTGGTTTGCTTTCTGATGCGGGTGGCCGATTATAATGCATATTAGCGCGTCCGATCAGGCAGAGCGTCGCTTTCTCATGGAGCAATAGCCGCTCGGAATCGAGACATGGCGTGAAATATTTCTTTGAAAACTGGACAGCAGAAAGTCGAGGGACAAGCGAGGCAAAGGGGTCAAGATCTATATAACTCATTACCACGGAAGACCCGCTTTTTCCGTTTCGACAGGGGCTTGGTGGGGCACTAGCTCTAGTGTGCTACGCTACCCCGCATTCTCAGGGACGAGAAGCACGTGAGGAATCTGATCCCTTTTGAGATCAGCTCTCCTCCCTCTTTCTACCTTTCCCTCTCTTCTCAATCCTCCATACACATCACCAGCCGACTTTCAACTTCGCCAACTTCCACTTCGAAAGATTTCCGGATTACATCCGTCGCATCAATACACATTCGCAACCATGGCAGCAACCGACGTTCCAGTCATCAAAGTGTTATTCACACTGCATCCTGGCATGGATGCTATGGACTTCGTTGGCCCTCTCGAGGTCTTGACCCATGCCAGACACAGCGCCAATGATGAAGGTACGTGTATTTCTTCCATTCCATCTCAGGCGAGCCTCAATGGCGCGGTATGGAGCTTGAACTACCCCGCAACATGCTTCCCCGCATTCGTTGCTTGTCAACACCAAGTGGAGCGGGCTGTCCGACCCACTCCCACAATGTCAACAGAGCTCAACTGATCAATGGCCACCTCTTGAGATCTCGCAAACCCATTTTCGGGGTCTGCGAAGTATTCTCCGTGATGAGACGAAGCTAACCTTACCTAAGCTACCAAGGCTTTCTCAGCTAAATTCGTCTCCGCCGAAGAACACACTGTTTCCGCCCAGGGCGCCTCGTTCCGAGCTCACATGGACTACAAGGAAGCTTACACCCGCCTGTCCGAATTCGACATCCTCGTCGTCCCCGGCGGCGGTGCCGATCCTATCCTCAAGTCCAAATCCGAGCCTCTCGGCCTCATCAAAGCCTTCTCGGACCTTCAGAAGAAAGACCCCAACAAAGAACGCACCGTCTTCTCCGTCTGCACCGGCTCGCTCTTCCTCGCACAGGCCGGCATTCTCTCTGGCCTCTCTGCTACCACACACCCAGACTACTACGCCAAGTTCGAGAAGATTTGTTCAGAGATATCACAGCGGGACTTGGCGGAGAGATGTGACGTGGTGGAGGAGAGATACGTCGTCAATAACCTCCGTTTTGATTTGGGCGATGCCAACGAGAACCCGTATATCCGCCGCAAGTCTGACGCCAAACCTCCCAGCATCGGCCGCAAGGGCAGCAATGCGTGGAAGGAGAGCAACGGCCGCCGCGAGAGCAACGCACGTCGAGCTGCGCTTCGCCTCGGTGGTTTGAGAGTCATCACGTCAGGTGCCATCACCACGGGTCTGGATGCCAGTCTGTATTTGGTTAGTATTATGGTCAGCGAGGAGGCGGCTACCGAGGTCGAGAAGGTGATGCAGTACGAGTGGAAGAAGGGCATCGTGGTCGATGGTATTGACATCTAGGCGTCCGGCGTCGAAAACGGAGCAGGGGCTAGGGCTGGGCGCTGGGCGTAGATTACCTGCTACCGATGATATCTCGGTACGATGTGGCATCGTGACTGATGATTTTGTTTGGGAATGGACGAGCATATCCGGCCATATGTAGCTAGGTAGCTGGCTGGCTTGCATGACAGGGAATCTCGACTTTTTGAACCAGAAAATCAGCTCGGTCAAGGAGTTGCGCTTATGAATGCCGAAACAGCTGGGCTTGCCAAACGCCACACATAGATGCCTGTTCCTTGCCATGCCGCCCTATTTTCGCACTGGAACCCCTTCCCCGGCACATTTTTCAACGTCCATCTCGGTGCCGCTTTGAAGTTGGTCGTCATACACCGAGTCGTCCAACTTCTCACTATCAGCATGTTCGCCGTCACTCTGGCTTCTGCTGCCATGTAACTTGACTTCCTGGAATATCAACCTCCCACGGGTGAAGAGGCTGGTCACATGCTACCGATCGCCGTGCTGGCATGCGGTTCACTCTCACTTTCTCGTCTTGCCACCCGTGCCTTTCGAGGCGTGGCCTCTTACGTGCTCGAAGTAGATCCACGTACCGTTGGGTAAGCTGCTGTCATGACAGAGAGCGCTGTCATTCGAAACTCATCTCTCTCGCGTCTGGCGGCGGTCCAGAGCACAGAAGACAAGAACCGCGTCTCCCTGCCGAGAACATGTTGCGCCTGTTCTCCGGACCAGGCCCAGCAGCCTCTCTGGCCTCTCTTCAACTGTCTGCTGCTCTCTTCCATGCCACCGAGCCATCGAGTTGTCGTGATAGGTCAGTTGAGGCCTGCGAGGGCTCCTCGTGGATCGGACCGATAATATACGTCGCGCTGCTCGAGAATGCCTGCCGCTGACGGGGGGGGCATTCCAGAAACCCTCGCTCATGGCCGGTCCGCCGACTCTCCCGCTCGGGGGCTAAGATTCGGGGGGAGGCAAAGCGTCACAGGGACGCAGGTCTCGTGACTTGGATTTGTGGGCGGGAGCCTCGCGGATGGTCGTCGGTTATATTCGGGTTCTGCTGAGCCTTCTGCTGGAAATATCTCGATGATGGCCTGATCTGTAATTTGAAAGGTCGGAGTCAATGTAGAGAGAGGGAAACCCACATAGAAGGGTTGTGAGATCAACGAGGCGCTGGACCTCCATCCTCGTATCCTGGCCTGCCTTGATATCTACTTAGCCCGCGTACTGTCGCTATGCGATCCCCCCCCTTAAAGAAACACATGCCGTGGCGGGCGTCAGTCCTCCCGCGACGTAAGCTTGGGAGAAAGGTGCTCTGACCAGGTAATTACAAGTTCTCTTATTTCCATCTGTTGAGCAATCCATCCATCCATCTTCCTGCGCACCTATCGGTCTGTCCGCCGGTCTGTCCGTCTGGGTCCATCTTCCCATCTACCCAAGGCTTCCCCCCCATGTATCAGTCTATAAAAACCACCAGTCGCGGCCAAGCAGACCTCTCCGCGGCGCCATCACCCTTCACCTCTAGCTTTCTGGGAGGCATTCCCTTCGCTCCCGAAACTGCGGTCGAGCCCGTATCCCCATCCCTCATGCACAACGCTCGTCGACGGGCAGAAGAGTTAGTCCATCGTATCCATGTCAACAGCACCAGCGACACCCACACAAGTTCCCCTCGCCCGCCTGCGCACTCCACCTGTAGGAACGAATGCAATAGGAGTCACGTGTAGGTAGCCTCGCCTTAGCGGCAGCCTTAGTGGCAGCCTTGGCGACGAGCATATAATGGCCCTTTAGGCCTTTCTACCTCAATCAAGTCACAACAATATACACGTACGGAAACCCGATATTTGTATAGTGCCTTCAAACCCCCCCCCCTATGATACCGACTCCACCTCCACCTCCGCCTCCCAGAGAACCGGGGCGACGATCACGTCAGCGCCCAGCCGCTCATCCTTCCCCCATCCAGCCGCCAGCCGACCAAGCATAACAAGCTTTCGCGGAGGCCAGGCCAGCCTCTGCGAAATTCTCCCGGGAATCCGTACCGAGCGTCACCCTCCGACCGACAGAGAGACGGCGCGTCCGAGAAAGCGACAGAGAAGGGAGACGCCACGGACATAGTGCGCGGTGTCGAGACTCACGCGCCCCTATCAAGCCAGGCACCAGAGCGGTCCGAGGAAGTGGGCGGAGGGGTTGGCTGCGACTAGATTGACGGGTCTCTGGTCAGAGGGAGCGCCGAGGGGGCTTTGGGCTGGGAGCGGAACAGGGGCCGGGCGATGGGGGTGCGTCGAGCATGCTGCAGGCCGGAGAGGGGAGTTGACTCCCTCGGCGAGATGATCGCTCGTTGGCCGACAGCATCATGTGTTCGCATCTCCTGATGGAGCTGCTGCCGTCGATTGTAACCTGTCATTCGGAGCGGCGCTCGTCAGATGAATGTTTTCCAGCCACGGCAAGCGAGAGAATCCCGTCCCTCGCTTACAGGCCCAGGATTGCGCTCGCAACCAAGACGACCCAGCCCACCGGTCCTCTTTCTGCTTCTCCGCTGTGCCCCAAGACCCCCAGACCGACGGGACTCCTCGTGTCGCGACGGGCAGCCGACGCGGGTCGGTCACATCTTGCCCGTGCATCGAGGAGGGGGGGGGGGCAATACCCCGCACGGCTAAAACCCCCCTCACCAGAACCCCAGGTTTTACGCACCCCAGGTAAAGGCTCTTCCGCCGGTCCAATCAGCGCCCGCAGCAGCCGGAGAGGGGGCGTGTGAATGGTGCGCATAGCTGAGATCCCCCCGCCCTCGCAGGCCAGCTCGACTGTGCGCGGGCCACTCCGCTGAGTAGAGCTGGAGTTGGACGTCGGCTGGAGAGATGGG
>JAENRP010000073.1:78281-122758 GCA_024741835.1 Diplocarpon mali | reverse complement strand
CCCGTCGATCTCTCGAGCCGGACCACTCCTAACAGCTCTCACAGGATCCCCATCGCTCTCCAGTGGATGTTCCCCACCCCCCTCGCGATCCTGATCTGGTTCGCTCCCGAGTCGCCCTGGTGGCTCGTCCGCAAGGGTCGTCTCGAGGAGGCAGCGCACTCCATCGGGCGCCTGGGTCGTCGCTCGCGCCTCAAGCCCGAGGAGACGGTCGCCATGATGCGCCGCGTCGTCGAGCTCGAGAAGTCCGAGAAGGAGCCCACCCACCTGGAGCTCTTCCGCGGCACCGATCTCTACCGCACGGCGATTGTGTGCGGCGTGTACCTGGCGCAGAACCTCACCGGCAACCTGATTGCCAACCAGGCCGTCTACTTCTTCCAGCGTAAGTCTCTCCCCCCCCCCGAATCCGGGCATCCGGCGGCGCGGGGACCGTCACGGGCGAGTGCTGGGGATCCCTCGACTGACGCCGTACCGCAGAGGCCGGGGTCAGCGACAACCTAGCCTTTGCACTGGGTCTCATCACGTCGGCGCTGCAGATGATCTTCGTCATGCTCTCCTGGATCCTGACCACCTACCTCGGCCGGCGCACCATCTACCTCTGGGGCTCGGCCATCAACGTCGGCTTCCTCATCTGCCTCGGGATCGCCGGCTCGGTCGGCGCGTCCAACGCCGCGTCCCTCGCGCAGGCATCGCTGGGCCTGATCGTCTCCGTGCTCTTCACCCTCGGCCCGGCGCCGGCGTCGTGGGTCATCATCGGGGAGACGTCGTCCATCCGCCTCCGCCCGCTCACGACCGGTGCTGGACGGGCCTCCTACTACATTGTCGAGATCCCGTGTATCTTCCTCGCGAGCTGGATGCTGAACCCGACCGTAAGCTCTTGTTCTTCTTCTTTGTCTTCGTCTTCTTCCTCTTCCTCTTCCTCTCGCCACCCCTCAACCTCGAGTGGGCGCTGGCACCTCTTCCTCTCATTCTTCCTCTTCCTCCTCCTCCTCCTCCTCCTCCTCTTCCCCTTCCCCTTCCTCCTCTTCCTCTTCCTCTCGCCAGCCCTCAAATTTGAGCGGGCGCTGGCGGGGCGGTGCTGATGTGGTGCAGGGCGCGAACCTTGGAGGGAGGTGCGGATACGTCTGGGCTTCGACGGGGCTCGTCTGTCTTGTGACGGCGTACATCTTCCTGCCCGAGATGAAGGGGCGCTCGTACCGTGAGATCGACATCCTGTTCAACCGCAAGGTGCCCGCTCGCCAGTGGAAGAAGACGGTGATTGACGTCGAGGAAGACGAGTAGATCTGGGCGTCCACACGGGAAAAGGGACCCCACGGTGGTGCGCTGCTCGCGCGGCTTGGTGCGGGTGCGGGAGTCTCGCGGAGGGAGGCTGGGCGATCGTGCTTTTGGATAGATACAGCAATGCAGATGGAGACACGTGCTCCGTGATCACACGTCGCCTCTCTCTCGTGCAGGCCATGTCACGCGTCGCGACAGCGACGGCGTGCCCGGACGGGAGATGTGGTATATTCTCCTCCTTTCCTCCATCCGGCTGGCCGTCCTGCTCTCACTTGCAGGTCAACTCTGCCTGGTGAGTGCGTGTCTGGTAGATTCGCGGGTTGCGTGAGATGGTAGAGCTGCGTCTATACAGAGAGCACTCGCGGCTCTGGCCGTGCCATCTTATAGCGGCTCTCTTCGGAAATGCTCTGGTCTTGATATCAACACACGGGTAGAGGAGCCCGCGTCTTGAAACCAGGGCCGTCCTGAGCTTGAGGAGCGCCGTCTCCGGAACCCACGCTACCTCCGGCGTCTCTGTCGCTCCCAGATCGGAAGAGAGTCCAGCGCGCGAGACAAAACAAAGACCGAGGGCTTGGATGGCCCTCGACGCGCACAGCGCAGCGCGGCAGAGTCACGTTCGCGGAATCGCCGAGGTAGAAAAAGAGAAGAGGGAGCAGGAGAGGAAGGAAGAGGACCAGCCGGCGGGACGATGATCGAGACAGCGGCGTCAGACCGTGACGGTGGTGGATAGTGGACCGCGCAAAGGGCGCATGCCGTCTTGAAGTCGAGAGCTCGTTGCTCGTCACTGTCGGCACGCATCACAACAACGGCTCACGCCCCTTCGCTCCGCAAACATGCAGACCGAGGGCGCGTCTCGCGACGCAGAATCACGAGGGGAATCAGCGCAGAGAGCGCGAGCCGGGTCGAGGAGCGTATTCAGTGCTGGTTCTGGAGAAAGATTTCGCAAAGACTGGCCTATCGTGTGGATTCTGCAAGCTCGTTCTCCACGGCAGTCTCCGGAGATGTAGTAGGCGTGTAACTCTGGTGAGCTGATAAGCTCGCTGTAACGGCGAATCTATCCTCTGATATAGCCGTTCGATAGAAGAGCTCAGCGCGAGCCTCGAGTACAGAGCTTTAGCCGAGAGCTCGCTAAGCTAGGTATTGACTGTCCGACTTGGAGCGTGGCAGATCTCCACCTACGTGTGATTGGGCATGTCGACCTCCTGCAAACACCACTCTACTCCATCTCGAACCCCTCCTGGATGAATCGCGCTCGCGCAACCGATTCAGACGCGATGGCGGGTTGCTCAACGGATCCGCGGGGTTGCGGCCGCGATCACTCCAACGTGGAAACCCCGTCTGCAGAGGCCAGCGTGCTACTCACAGAGACGAGGTCGGACAGTGTCCTCCAGCCAACCCACCACCGCGAGCATCGATCCTGGAAACCGGTGACGGGAAGTGAACGATGCAAAAGCCCCGCTACGGCCAACTCCCCCAGCTCACGACTCCACACAGACTTCACTCCAGCTACGCAGCGACTCGGACCAGACTGCGCCGCTTCCTACCCTCTCTACTAGCAGAGAACGCATTCCAGGCTTCGCGACTACTCACACGATTGCTGTCATCTGTTCCCTCTCTTCCTCTCTCTCTGGTGGTATTCTGCCTCGAGCCAAAGGAGCGTCTGCTTCGCGACTCGGCGAAAACACAACCCACCCTCCTTCGATGGGGGACTCTCCTACGGCCTGCGACAGTCTCGAGTGCTCAAGGAGAGCCTCCGTTGCTGAAGGGTAGAACCAGAGGACGTCCTGGCGTGCTCGACGGAATTCTCTCTACGTGCTATCTATCATCGCCTGTGACTGCAAGCTCTGCGCCGCGCTCTGCTTGACGTGAAGTCGTTAGGCATCCCCTCAGTTCTGTCTGAGTCCGCGGTATCTGAGATCTGAGCGACCTTCGATACAGGGCAGCTGTCGAGCGGTGACACTAGGGCGTTCTCCAAGTGGTGAGCAGAAGCTCGGAAATTCGAACCTCAATGTATATCTGAGCTCGCTAAATGGGGTTCCTCCATGGCCACTTCAGGGGCTGGTTACATAAGCAGGTCCCAAGAGCCTCTGGCTCCTCGCTGCGCAACAGAAGCCAGACGGGCTCTTGTCTGAGATTCTGTCCGCGTTTGTCGGTGTTGATAGATACACTAGATGTAAAACCTACCCACGTCCATCGCAGAGGACACTCGAGCTGGCCACGCTTGAAGAAGTGAGTCGCTGCAATCTAACTCCACAGCTCGAGATCTCACCACGATGCAGACATAAGAGCAGTACGGAGCGAGTGGAGCTACGTAGCAGGGAGTCAGGACTTGTTCTCCAGCCCCTTCTGTTAGAAACCCAAACGACGAGAGGACTATCGAAGGTAACCTGCCTCGCTCGGGAACTGGAGTCATCATGATCAGAGAGGAGGACCAACTACTTCCCGCAAGCCATGACCCGCGCTACCACCAGCTCACGAAAGCCTGGAAATGATGCAGGGTCATTGTGGATGAACTCTATTCGCGGTAACATCTCTTCTTCGCCATTACTGACCATTTCAACCCCCCTTTCCCCTTCAGCGTCCCATCTCCTATCCTGATCGCTTCTGCAACCCGCGCAGTACCTGGTATACTTAATGCCCGCCAGTCGTGGGCAGTCCCAGCCCAACCTTAAAGCTATCATAAATCAACCACTGGAACGCGGTAAGGGTGCCAATCATCAAAATCCTAACCGGCAGTCCATTCCATAAGCCCTTAAACCCAATATTTCCATAGATGCGTGACATTGCTTTGCCCGCTCCCTCCCCAGGCTTTCGATCCGAGTTCAGTTTCGATACCATAACGTCGGCTGGGTGCGAGATCACCGCACATCCGATACCGGCAATGTAGCCTCCTAGAAAGGAGACGCCGGTTTGTTGAAGCCCGTTGTATGAGGACTTGGGCTTCCCGAGGTACGAGTAAATGGCGTTCACGGTGGTTTCGAAGGTTGCAAACTTTACCATCGTGTAGGGGATTTGACGGCCCCACAGGGGATAGAGACCTTTGTAGAGGCTGGGAGTTCCGCGTCAGTGATCTTCTCGACTTTCATGGGTGACAAGAGCCATGACGCATATGAAATGCAGGCAAGAAAAGAGAAACAAACCCAGCATAACCCTCCTCCTTCACAACCCTCCCCAGACCCTCTCTAAGACTATGCGCAAACGGCGGCATCGTGGTCTGCATTCTGACCTTGATCGCCTCAAATGGGCACAGCGCCAGATCCGCAATGAACTCGGCGCTCGCACTGGCCGCCAGGAACACCGCCGTCTGGTTCATATTTGGGAACAGCTTTTCCCCGTACGTATACTTGAACACCTCGTAGAAGCCGTACTTCCCACCGCCCTGCAGACAGTATCCCACGAAGGTCGGCGACCATCCGAAGAAGACGCCGCGCAGCCCTTCGCCCTTGTAGATCTTACTCCAGGCCTGGAGGTTCGAAGAGTAGAGTTTGGAGTCGACCTGCCGTCGGCATTTGACGAGGTCGAGGGGCGTGACGGCTGTGTGTGTCGGACCGCAGGCTGTTTCGTTTTAGTCGGATACTGGATTAAGTTGTGAAGAGATGGAGGGCTGAGGGCATTCCCATATTGCAAGGGCGTACCTATGATTCCACCTAATCCGCACGCGCCAAAGTATTTCCCGCTATACAACTCGATGCTCGGCCTGGGCAGCGTTTCCTGAGCCTTGGACATTTTGATCGCTCTCAATTCCCTCGCGTGCTTCTGGCTATTGGTGTTGTTGATTTATCGGCGCTTGGCAAGTCCTACCCGAGAACTCAAATGATTGATGCTCAGCAACAAATCTGTGATGTCAATTCGATTCCAGAAATTAGAGCGGAAAAGCAGATGGAAATTGAGGTTTTATTTAATTGCTGATCATTCCGCCTTTCCTTGATAGGAGAGCAGCCCGGCGCCTCTCCGGGGTGCAGGGTAGCTCCTGCCTACGTCATAGGCGCTGCAAGTCCTTGCTGACTGTACAGTTTCTATATAGAGTGGAGTTTTGGCTGCCGCATTATAGTATTTGTGTATTGATTGTATGAGGATAGCATATGACGAAGAACCTTTCTTCGCATGATGTTATTTCAAGATGTTATTTCAAGAATGAAGCCATTCCAATAATGTGGCGTCTCTATACACAGGTTATTTACTAATCACGTGATCATTCTTCTGAAAAGCTCTCGTGAGTGGAAGTAAAGCATATACCTAAGGAGCCTTAAAATTTGTTTCCTGGCCGTGCTAATCTCTTGAAAGAATTATACGGCGTGCTGCATTTCCTGCGAGTAACTTCCTGCTGCGCCGGCACTTCCGTACTGTGGCATTGCCAACTTGCTGTGTATTGCAGTTTGATTGTACATCCCCAATCGATCCGATTGCTTCAATGGCAAGCAAGACTTTCGTCAAAATCGACACCTTGAATGTAAGATTTTTTATTTATGTTATACACAATTCTTGCTCTGTAGTAAGCAATCGTCGAGAGGCTGAGCTTATAGGCAACTGAAGATAGCAAACTAAAGAGGGGCAAAGAAGCTTGATTTCCTCCTAGCAGCAAAGGTTACAAGAATCCGGAGTATACTTGTAGAACAACGCTAATTTTAGTGACTAAAACTAGCCCTGCGGTACTGCATGTGTACCTAGCATACTCGCTTAAAAAGGAGAAGCATCAACACCACCTGAAAAACGCGACTTCGACTCACTTAAGTTTACAGTCGTGTATCATCTACGCTGAAGGATCCGGGCGACTGGCGCTGTACAGCAAAGCTCCGTCACCTATTTAGGTCGAGAAAAAACTTAGCCTGGACAATTTAATATCATTGGATCTAAATTCTCCTTTACGATGCTAACTGTTGGATTCTGGGACACTAAACCGAGGAAAGGGACACATATTGGGACGCGATGATGCGCGATATAATAGAGTCCCCTGCCGTCCTTGAGATCCCTCATATAACTGCTGCAATGTCTGTAGCAATGAGGTATTCTCACAAAGTAAAGAGAGGTCTCATAGACAGAAGTTGAACTTCAATAGGATGGATAAAAATTCCACTGTCGTAAAGAGAACCCAAATGAGCAGCCTTGATATCTGAGATGGATTGATAAGATTTAGTGGGTTATTGCTTCGTTTGTCTCCTGATTTCTAGTTTTCATACATGAAAGTCAAATGACTATTGTGAAAACTGATTAGAGGCACACATCTCCAGGCCTGATATAGAATATCAAGAACAACAAAGAAAACATTTTTCATCTTCTAGTGCACAAAGACTCTCAGCTAAATCTATCGTATCTTAGTTGAAGTTATACAAGCTAAGCTGACGAGACGTTAAAGATTGCGAAAGGAGAAGTGACACTCTGCAGGATTAGCAATCAGAATCACAAACTGTTTGGTGCGGAAGATTAACAGAGGGGTAATTTTATGCGCGTGCTGTGCTATTTCTTGCTATATGTACTACATTTAATATCAATTTTCGTCGTCCTGAGTATGGATCTGGAGGTCTTTGCTTTCTCTAGACTAGTAAATTTTCAAAGTTTAGAAGATGTGCAATATAGATTGTAGGATGATCCCTTAATCATTTACAGATATCTTGAGTACCCCAGCTAGTACTATTTCTATGTTCTAGTTTTGAGCAGCTACCTTGGTATTCACTAGACAAGCTCCTTCTCCTCATCTTTGTTCTAATTAACAGTTGTGGAAATAATGTTAAATATTGATGCGGTCGCTCAAAATCTGCTCAAATTAGACTTCGAAGTCATATAATGCGGTGCCCTCTCACTTACGGCGAGGACCTTTTCTGTCGCTCCAGGTCGATTCGGTTGCTATTATCTTGAGGACGGTAATGGTGGCTTAGTCTCCTTATGTTCGACCTCACGACTTGAGCACTAGTCTCTTTTATATAGATATCAAAATCAATGATCTAGATTCTACGAAGAGCGCCTAATCACAAGCACCTCGCCTTCTCCGCACGGATAGCAGCACATCGCAGGCATCAAAATCCATCTAAGACACACTATATCCATTTTGAAATGAATATGATGACTACTAAGCTAATGAACCTAAGAAACTCTTTCGGCACTCTATCCGTCTAGTTTTGCTTCGGATGCTCAGATAAAATTCTTACCAGATCCAACGTTGATGATCTCAGTGCTTTAAATCCGCCAACGTAGCCGGACGAGGGTGCATCTCCTGTTAGAATCGCTTTGCAGATTTTGATAATGCGACTATAACTCTTATCCAAAAGCTAGACCCATAAGAAGACCTTGGGACTGCTTGGATCTACTGGTATACGGAGTTCTTACTAGAAAGAAATACATGGAAAAGCATCGACTCTGGTCTCCTCTCAGCCTGCTTGTAAGTCAACCCTAACCTCGTCGGCTATCGTAGACGATTTTCCCGTTTTCAAACAAGAGATCCCGTTTATTAAAATTGACATTGCTAGCGCAGATCTTTCAAGATAAGTATAAGCCGCCGAAACTATCAGAAAACTTCTTACGCTTCTCATTAGTTTAGCGTGGAGAATAAGTGCTTGTCTAGCTCACCCAAAGACTAATCCTTTGAACGTGCCTTCGACTCCAAGCAAAGGCTTTTGTGCCGTAACTCCCTTGACACTACCATTCAACAAATAACAAGCTCTTACAGCTTAAACTAAGGACAAATGCCTCACTTCCAAGGAGGCCATTGTCAATGCAAATAGCGCGGAGATCAAACAGGCCCCTAGAACGAATTCGAAGAAGAGATGACGATTAAAACATGACGAATATAAGAACTTGAGTTCAATAGGAACCTTGCAGAACAATAGCGGCTCCAGTGAAGCCGGACGTAGGACTCTCGAAGAGCCTTCTGAGAAATAGAGACTCTCTAAAGCAGAAGGTTTCCGGCATAAATCACGCTCAAAGTGTTGGAGTAACAGGCCCACGGAAGCTATATGGAGAGAAGATAGAGAACCCCTAATAGATGCAGAAAGGTTCAAGGAAACGAGTAGTAATGAATTGGACATTAGCTGAAGGTACTCGTGTCGAAAATGAGCGCGTGGCAAGATTTTAAAACAAGAGTGAAACTAACCACTGACAATGGAATCATCTACAGGTGGAATCTGTTTAGCTTTATTTATCACTTGTAGATTTTTCTCTTTTTCGAATTTTGCAAAATTGTTCTGCAAGAAATGAGTATAATATACCTGCTAATAATACTCTTAATCTTTAGGCTAATAAATAATAAAGCAGAAACTTTTATAATTTATGAAAAGCTTTGAACTTTTTTAAGACATCATAATCTTTGGAAATCAATCTTTAAAAGCTGCGGCCACCTTGGTAACTAATTAGCCAGACGGGCAAAAAAGCGGGGATACATCACTCGTGGCCTAATATAGCACGATATATAGTACAACCTGATGAAGCTTCTCATCATTTTATACCGTAGCTCCAGTACTGATATTTTCTCTCGATGATAGGCGGAGCAGAGGGACTCTACGGGTAGAGCTCAGATGCTTTCTAGGGCGGAAAGGCCGTAGAGAAGCTATATAATAGAGACTTTCTAGCGTACTCTCTCTTCGCTAATTATCGATTGAAGCTCTCAACTATTTTCTAATTCTTAAAATTCACAAAGGAAATAAGACTCATCTTAAATGTCTTGTCCCAGGTATCTTGTTATAATATATATTTGTAAATCATTTACTGATTCTGATGTCCATCCTAAGACGAACAAATTAGACGATAGTTTAACCCCCTGTTCTCTCGGTTTGATATAGGGTCAGCTGTCTTATATATATTTGATCTGCAATTCCAGAAGCCACTTTGTCATACAACTCTCCTTGCTTATACAATGAATCAAAGGCAGGCAAGAGAACCGCACAGAGTAGAAGCAAGGCCAGTGATTTCCTTGAGATAAATATTCTTGTACTTTCTAGATACTAATAAAGCAGCGGAGAGGTCAGGATCTTCATATTGGTGCGATATTATAAGATGTTATTCGCTAATCGTCGAAAAAGAGAGAAGAGAATTTTAAAGTCAAGGTGAATTAAGCTGATTGATAATAATCTTTTTGAGAATAGACTTCATAGGAGGATAATATTAAGAATATTCTCTTAAAGCAATAATTAAGAGCAATTAGAGAAACTTTAGCATCTTTTGATAAAAAGTTTCAGATGTTTTTCGAGTTAGATCAATGACTGAATCTTGATAAATGACACAGCGTTATCTTAAAGTACGGATTAATAAACTTGAGACTAGCATTTCATATCTCTCTTTATCAAGGAGAATCTAATCTCTTAACTCAAAAGACATAATCTTAAATCTTTGTACTGTACTTGATTCCTTTAAGGCCTAAACGATAGGGTTAAACTTGTATTTGTAATAGAATAGAGTACACTGTCGAAAAGTGAAAATCTGAATTGAACAGTAGAGTAATATGGCGAAGTTTAATATAATTTTAAAATCAATTAAGTCACAACATCTATTAAGAACGGATGGAAAATGTTCTGAATGCCTTAGTTCTAGATTGAATATATATTTATAATAAATCCCAGTTATTGCCCGAGAAGATTTAACGTATATTCTATGCATATCTTAATTATCTCAGTACTTAAATGCTTAGTGTCGCTGTTTATTGGCTACGAAAATGTGTGATTCACTTTTGTAACGCCGATCTTTAAAAGTAAACAAAAGCTGCATCGCGAAACTAGCTACAGTATACGCTTTGATAACCGCGATAAATTGCATCAATACCATCTGCAATACCTAGAGAAATGAGATCTACTTTTTGGCCCAATAATTGCCTAGTATAAATGTTGCTGTTCACGGATTACTTTACAAAATTTTGCAGACGGTGAAGCTTAGCGCCGTTTTGCTAAGCGAGGCCATCACTTCTACAGCCTCATGGCTCCGATCTAAATCTTTCCCACTCCCCTTTGCAAGCTTCCACAACGCCATACCAGAGAATCCCTTTAAAATCATCATACAGCAAGTTTATTGCTTCTCCAAACGTACGCGACCCTGCAGAAGGAGAACAGGTAATCGGATTCTTCAACCAGCTGTTTCTTAGCAGATCGATTTTCTCTCAACTCTCGCGCTCGTTAATCGCCAAAATGAATGTTGAATGGACGCCAGAGCAGTGGGAGGAGTATAACCAGGCGAATGGATACTCCTTAAGCATGGAACCCGAGACCGGTAAGCCGATGGCATATATCTTGTAGCTATGCAATTGTAACCAAACCAATCTAGATTTGAACGAGCCTGACACGGAATCGGAATTTGTTCCTCTTACTGATGAAGAAAGTGAGTACTCCCATCTAGGAGCAATTTGACGACATACTGAGAATTATGCAGTTAGGAGTCTTTGGGAATATTCGCCGGAAGAAGCTTACTCTTCCGACCATATCCCCTACCAACAAAACTTTCACTTGGGCCAAGCAGTTACACCTTTCAACTTTGAAGACTTTATGAACAGCTCGAACAATTCGGAAAGTGGTGATGCTCTTGAGTCTGATCAATCACTCGAGGAGAATAGAGCCCCTGATACCACGCACAGCGAGACAAGAGCTGTAGATAGTATAGCTGCGACCGACGATACTGAGATGGAAGATGATGAAGAAGAACCTGACATGCAAGCCTATCCAACGCTGACACGTCCGGGGGCTGCAGGTATCTTGAATGAAGACGCCAACATATTTCACTTGAATACGACCAACTCAGCTTCGGGTGCTTTTTCATTTCCCCCAACGGATTGGTCAGCCGATCTCCAATTTCGCGAGCTCAACCCAAGAGAAGATGTGGAAATCGGCGTCGCGCCAGTGTCAACTTCAGCGGCTGCTGAAATCTCGACTAAACCCCATGGCATATATAATTCGATGGCGTTCCAACAATCTTCCGTTGCTCCTGCGTTTATCTTTCCGAAAGATTTGATGTCAGCGATCATGGCCCCCGAAGTGACCACGGAAGTCAGCAAGACCCCCCAGAATATCTTCTCGGGCTTCAAGTTCGATAGCGATGCATTCAGCTTCTCCAAACAGGAAGTCAAAGCAAATCCAGCTCCTCCAAACTATGCTCCAATATTTTCCTTTGGGGCGGATTCGATCTTCTTGAACGACGGCACTAAGCCTGACGCTCCTCCGACAGGCAAACCTCCTGCTATGTCGGCTGGCATTCCTTCCAAGCAGGCGGAGAGAGTTGTGTCCAGTACTAATAGTAGTGCTAGACCTGGAGAGGAGAGCGCTGTGTCAGCAGGTTTGACTCATCTATCTTCTTACATATCATATCATCTACTAACTATTCCCAAGTATCCCCGGCGCATCAAGCCATAAATAATGGCCGATCAACGCCAAATATCGCAGTATCTTCGAGGGTTAAAGACGTCACATCTGTTCAGGATAGCAGTAAACCAGCGGGTAATCATACCTCGGCTAGTGACCTCACAACATCAACATCGGCAAGCTCGAAGATTGAAGAGGAAAGATCTGTGCAAACTACCTCTCCGCTTGGCGCCGGAAATACCCTGCCCCTAACAGAGCACTCGCTCGCAATCGACGCTCTGAAACAGCAGGTTTCTATGCTTGAGAAGAGTCTTAAGGCTGAAAAGGAACGTTCCGACTCTACCATAGAAGCTTTAAAGCAGCAGGTTTCTAGTCTTGAGAAGAGTCTGGAAGCCGAGAAGGGAGAGTCCAGTGCTGCCTGCATGGACTACAGTCGAAAACTCGCTGAGCTCGAGGAGTGTAATAAGCAGCAGTTGGCGAAGTATCGGGAGGAGAAATTTGCCGCCGAATCAGCAATGACGCCTTTGCGAAATGAAGCACATCTATCAAAGATCAAGTTGAACCAAATCGAAAAAGACTTCGAGAAGTGTGTTCAGCAACGCGTCGCGGAACGTTTGAAGGAGGAAAAAGCGTCAAATTCAAGGACAACGAGCCAGTATGGTTATAACCTTGCTGACGCGGAAAGAGAGTTGGCTACGAAGACTTCAAAGCTTGCAGAGTCTCTCAAAAGAGAGAAAAGGCTAGGAAGCGCAAATTATGACCTCGCCCTTGCAGCAACAATGGCTCTCCGAGGCAACGATGCTTACCCAGAGCTGAATAGGATGGCCGAGGTTGCAGAAAGCGCGATACTAAAGAATATCGCCAAACGGGTGGTTGAAGAGCTGACCGAAAACGGACCCGCGAATCTCCTATTCGAAGCTGCTGTCATGGTAACAGTCGAAGCAGATGTGGAGGAGAGAATCGCAGAGATTGAGCAAAGACATAGTATCTCGTCTCAGGAAGCTACTATCGATGGATTGCGAGCAGAGATCGTGAGGAAGACTGCCGAGTGGAATGCTAATTTCATTACGGCAGTAGAAGAGCAAGTGAATAAGGATATCACAGAAAAGCATCTGCAGCAGATGCAAAAACTATGGGAGGATGAACTGGCAAAGACTGGTCATCCCCCCAGATACTTAGAAATTTCTGGTAGCACGAGTCTGGGCTCTAGCATCGATAATGGTGTTGAGCCTCAACGGACTTTCAAAGAGTACATGAGCCCCAAGTCTTTCACTAAAAAGCCAGGACGTCCGAATCAGCGTGCAGCAGGGGAGACACAAGTCTCAAACAGTGACGGTGCTTATGGGGCTCCTGTTGTTGTTGGCAAGCTTTTCGAGCATGAATCGAAGCCAGTTATCATGCATAAAATCTTGGCCGCCGAGAGGACCGACGGTCTAAGATCTGATGCTGGCTCGGAAAGCCACTCGGGGCAGCCAAAAATGCTCTCAATGGTAGAAAGCCACGAGTCACAGTCAGAGCTAGAGAAAAACACCATCGAAGCTCCCAAGACGCCGAGAATAACTGATCAAGGTGCCGGTACCTTGCCATGCGATTCCGAGTCACAGCTGGACGATCCATTCGGTATTTACAATGCATCGCCGCCTAGAATGCCCAGAGGCCATGCTACCAGCCGAGAGCCTAGCCGCAATCTCCATGTAAACAAGCCAGTCAAGCTCGATAATAATTCTGAAAACTGCGAGCCTAAGCCTCAGAATCGCGATAGTCAATATGCTGAGATGGAGGCACAAGATTTGCCAGATACAGGCACTATCAGCTTGAAGTCTGAGAACAATGCAGTCGAGCCACTCCAGAGCGAAACAGTTCTTGGCCCCGACACAGCTCTAGTCGAAAGCCAAATGTCGACAAAGATCCGTACCTCCAAGGCTCCTCGAGGAGTCGGTCGATGGAAAGCTTGGCTGATCAAGCTTGTGAGCACACTTTTGTGGATGGAATGTTGGTTTTCGACCTGGACAACTTATATCCCAGATCCTGCGATCGACGTGCTGGTCGAATTGGCCACCTCCTCTCTCACTTCTCTCCCAATGCCATGGAGCTCAAACCACCCCAATACTCCTCTTCTCGAAATTTCAACAGAATGGACGACTCTCAATACCCTCCTGGCTTGGTGCCCGGAAGTAGATAGCCCTGCACCAAGCACTCCATCCGCGACCTGCCCAGCCACCATCCTCAAACCCTACCACAGCCATCCTTCGCCACTCTCAAATCTGCCACCCCAAGACACGGCCAGCCATATCAGCAGCTGGTCCTCGCTCTCTATCAACTCCGACTTCGACAAATGCGACCCGCCGTCATCGCCCGCCCTGCCTACAGACAAATCGCTGAGATACATTGAAGAAGAAGTCTCGCCGGCAATAAACACTCGCCCAGCTGAGAGTCGCGCCGAATACTCCTCCCGCATCATTAATAATGGGATCTGGTCGTTCATTGGGCTCAATGTTGTTCGCTTCGTCGTCACCGGGGGTACTCTCCTCCGTGACGTTCGAAATATCACTCGCCGATAGGCCTCACCACCCCTCACCTCTTCTCCTCTTCCCTATTAATCTGTGTGTTTCGCGGGATACAAGTTTCTGGAATCTTGCATGTTCGATCTGTTGTTTCTCTTTTGGCAAGATAACAGTAAAGTGGCTAGGTCTGCAGCTACTTCTTCAACTAGGGAGCTGGTAACCTAGAGGTCAGCTCTGAAGGAGGATTGGCATTGATCCAAAAATAAAATCATTCGAAATCTCGAGGTTTCTATGAAAGATGCTCGGAGGTATACTGCATCTGGCGGTTTACTGCGAAGAGGATTGCACAATTGCGAATGGCAATACGGAGGATGGTAAAGCATTCGAGAATATAGCTCCTCTAAATGGATGCAGAAAGGCTCTCTGAGGACTACTCTTTCTCGAGTGACTGGTGGCCTGTAGAATTTTTCTTTTTCGGGGTGGTCGTAGCTAGAGGTGGTCACTGTATAGTGGGTAGACATCGTGCTGCTTTTCGCTTGTTAAATAGAATGCGTGCAAGAACTCAAGGAATTAAAACGTGCTCATAGAATATCTCACGGACCGGACAGATCCTACTTTACCAACTACTCATCTTCAGTAGCGAGGGCTATTGCTCGGTACCCTACTTTGCTACACCAACAAGCCAGATCGATCTAGTCACTCAAAGTCATGAAGTTGTTTCAATAACCAGTACAACTACTGCCATTCTCTTCGTTCTTATGATCCTAGTAGCTAACTTGAATCTGCCATTTCGCTAGGTACAAAGGAAGTTGGCGCCCGGTATCATATCTAATATACCCGTTCAGTCCCCTTCGCCGAGATTGCGGGAGTGTATGCAACGTCACAAAACTGAGGATCGAGGGTTATCTCATACTCAACGCCACGTTACTCTCAAGAGATGCTGGCTGATATTGATTTCGCTGTGTTTTTTTGGTCATCGTTGCCGAATTCATCGTATATGTACTGGCTGAATTTCACACAGCCGTGGATTCATGTTCCTGCGCGCCTCTGAATGCCTTGTCATAACTCAAGTCTCTTCTCTTCTCTTGGATACTTGATAAACTGGGCTTATGAAGAAGTGTGAACGTTCAAGTGTGGTTGATCGAGTTTTAAATGACTTGTAAAATCTCAAGTTTCTTTACAGCGCTTTCATATAATATGTTACAAGAAGTTCCAGAGAATGAAGAGGTTACGTCCCAGATCTTTTGGCTTGTAATAATACCCTGTTCTGGTCATTTTGAGCATCATCGGAGGAAGAGGGCTTGATTTACGTCTCTTGCGCTCGAAGAGTGGGGAGCTGTGGAAGTTCTTCTAAGACTGAGCTCTCTTGGTTACTGCGTCCCATTGTCTGTAATACTTTCAGATCCACCGTGGTCTTGGGATTGCGTTTGAACGTGAGATCTTTATGGATCATTGTCTCTGATTTCTTGGTTCTATTAGCCTGAGGGAACAAAGAGTCCGCAAGGTGATGTGCTAAAACCATAGATTTGTAATGTTGCAAACAGTCAATATTTCTATGTAGCAATTTCAAGGCTTTTGTTACAAAGAAAAGCTGAAATTGAGTATTATACCACTTCTTTTGTAGATATTGTTGTTCTCAACCCTTTTGAGTTGTTTCAATGTCCTCACATAGCTCCTTAGACTCCACAGATGAGAGAGAGAATGCCCAACTTTGAGCCCTGGTGCCGTTGTTAGTATGGAATGGGCTATCTTGCTATCACGCTTTTGGCTCAAGCATCAATTCCTCAATGCGTCGTTTACAGAATCAAAGGTCATGCAGGGAACCGACGCGATCCGTTTGCTTGCATCCCCAGATTCCAAGGCTGAAAGCGAGGCTGGTCACAACACCAACAACAACACGGATCCTCTATAGACGTCTTCATCGGCCTCTCCAGCTCACGTGGTCTCGCAAACAGAGCAAACACATCGCTAAGCAGTAGCGCCTTCTTTGACGAGCTTCTAGCCGCCACGCGCGTATAAGATTCCTCAACCACCTCCAGGCGTCGCATTCTACCGTCCCAAACACAACACACTCAACACCCTCAACGCCCTCGATATCCTCCTTATGCTCAAGGGCCAACGTGCAGACATGGTACAGAACAAATTCTCATCGAGCAAGGAGAACGCTGCTGCTGGCAAGGGTAAGTCCGGAAAGAAGGCACATATCAAGGTCAGCATGACTGCAGGCGCGGGCGGCAACCTGTATGCTCTGCTCGATGGCAAGACAGGCAACCCCTCCAATGCTAAGGAGTTTGATGAAGTCTACCATGATGACGATGAGATGTTCTTCAAGCTTCGCAAGGACTTCGACGGTACTGATGAGGAGAAGGAGGTGAGATATAAACACAATCCCGCTCATAAGATCCTCAGAGTCTCTCTTCCTCTGTTGTCTATTATCTCTTCACTTCTACCCTACCTTGCCTTGAGCTTCTTTTTCTCTTGAAATACCAAGGCTAAAATATTACAGATGGCTTTGGCTCGGGTCAACTGCCTCAACTTCATCCACAACGTCTTGAAGAAGGACATGGCCCGCTCCGTTCCAGCTGGTCTTGATCACAGCAAGGATACTGAGATCTATCATCGCACTGTATATAATGGTATCTCGTATGACGTCGGAGTCCACTCGTACGTGACGGATAGTGGAGTAATCACCGCTCAAGCCTTCGCCAAGCTCACCGACTTGAGCATCCAGGGTGTCGAGATCAATGCTGCAATCTGGTCTGCTCACGCTGCTATGGTCGGCGAGGCCAAGCTCGACCATGCAACCAAGATTATCTCGAAGCTTGGCAAGTTCTACTGGGCCCCCAGATGGAAGTACGTGGTTGCGTATCTCCGGGAGCGCATGTATGGTAAGCAACTTTCTCCTTTCACTTATGTTTACTTTCATCAACGCAATTTGAAGGTCATACGCTGATCTGACTCCTAAAGCCTATAACGAGTTCGGAGATATTGTCCCAGAGCTTGATGAGCCCAAGATCTTTGTCGAAGCAGCCGAGAACGGTTCATTTGATGAAAATGACAACACAGAGCAAGAGGCTGAGATGGACATCTATTCTGGCAGCTCAGGCACGATCATTGGCCCCAAGGGTTCTAAGATCCAAGAGTTGAAGTCACGGTCTGGCGTCAAGGACATCCGCATGCCCAAGAAGGATGAGGATGCACCTCGTCTACGTGCCCGCGATACTGTCAAAATCACCCTCATCGGTACCGGACGTGCCATTTCTAGAGCTCGAGATCTCATTCAGGCTATTGTTGATGAGTGGGTAGGTCCTCTATTTCTCTATATATCTTCTTTTTCCGCTACGTAACATGCTAATTTACGCACGAAGGCCAGCGCTCCTCGTCCTCCTCGGGATGGCGCTGCTGGCTTCGGAGGCGGTTTCAATGCTGGCGGAGGTGACTATGGCGGCAATAGCGCCGAGATTGCTGCTTTGGTTTCTATTGGAAATACTGGCTGGGGTAGTGTTGAAACTGCTGCTGGTGATGCCACTGCTGCAGGTGCGGATAACGACTGGGCCGACGACGCCAACGCCGAGGCTGCTCAGAAGAATGCCCCTGTCGGCGGAGGTGACGCCTGGTAATTGTTTTCTCTTCTTCACCTTTGATCTTATGTCCCTGCTTGAGAGTCGAGCGGTCTTTGCAAGGGTGATTGGGTTTCTGGGGATATCATGATACTGGACACTGAATGGAGTCTGGACAGTAACTATAGTCGTAGGTACTTAGGCTGGAGGATTATGGTATCGCCTCTCGATTCGATGAGTTATGACACCGTTTCGCGTCTTGATATCTATATTTTCATATCGGTGCTTTGATTTTCTTTCTCCCTAGCTGTGTTGGCTGCCATTAATTGTCTGCCTGGTCAACGTCATTTTCCTACATTCGTGACCGTGTACCAGCTCGTTCTCAAATTCACCGAGTCCCATTTTCTGGAGCCATTCATTTGCTTAAAAACAAAAAGGATATCTTCTCCATTCTATTTATAGTCTCTCTGAGTCTCCGCAAAGCAGCATATCGAAAACAGCAGTATCAAATCCATCCCTACAGACTGGGAGCCGTAACCAGAAGCCCTTAACTAATAGCCAATCAAGCCTATCTCAAAAGCCTCGAGGTTAATCCCCACTTCCTCGTGACAAAGAATCACTTCATCCCGATAATCAACATCACCACCGAGAATAGCAGGGCTCCTTACATATTAAAAAGACAACTCCACGCCCAACGCCTGCCTGAGCTTCAATAAACTCCATTCACGCCTTTTGAACGTGAAAAATTGCGATATCGTGAGAAGAAGCACGCAACTCAAGATCAAGGGTAAGATCCAAAGTAGAAAACCGGCTCGACTAAGCTCTGCGGCTGTCAGACGAACGGTCAAACCAGCGACTTGTTTACTTGAAACTTTGTTCATCAGTAGAAAGATAAAGTCCGCGGCGAATCGCTATAGTGAAGGATAATTGGTCAAGGGAGGTAGAGATTGACATTGCTGCGGATCTTGGGATATTGAGATTGGAGGGGAGAGCAATCGAGGAGTGGAGACGGGCGGCTCAAGAGAGAAAGAAGAGCTGGAAAGAAACTTCAGATGTGCGGATTGTGGCTGTGACTGGGAAGGAAGATGGAGATGGGAGTAGGGAGGGAGAGGGAGGGTAATGGAAATGGAAATGAAAGTGAAGATGAAGCAGAAGACGGTATTTGATTTGATTCGGTTTGATTGTTATTTGCGCCCAGCGAGTGAAAGTCGATTGGCTTGCCGGTCTATGGTCTCCCTAAGGGTATGAGGACGAGTTGAGCTGGGATCTTACGCGAATAGTTAGGCTATTCGCTGCCGACATATGACAGTGTCTAGGACTCTTCGAGGCAGGAAGATATACTGCGCCTATTCCCGCCGGTTGGAATATCGAAGGACGTGGTGTTGCGCCGAGGGCTGCTTGCTTAGATCTCCGTAAGAAGCGCAAGAGACAGCATTTCATTAGATATACCGCGGAACAGGAGGCTAATCCTCGTCTTCGGCGTGGAAAGAATATGATGGAACGGATAGCCGCAATCTTCTTTCTCTTAGCATTTCTGCCCGTAATGAAAGTGGTGTATATCCGTTCTGTGTCTATTTGTCTTCTCTGCTAGAGAGACCTGCCGCATAAGAGGAAAAGAGCTCTTGGCTCTTGTTGAGGTGACGGCGCCAATGGGAAGGGGGAAGAGGGAGAAGGAAAGGAAGAAAGGGGTTGTATGGCGCGCTTCATTTGAGGGATTCTCGGGTGTGTATATGGTTATGTTTATGTTTGATAGGGAGGAGCTCGCTAGATGGAATTTCTTGACGTGGGAGAGAGAGAGGGGGGGGGAGGGACGAGACGAGATGCTCGGAAGGATAGATGGGGAAGAGGGGTTGGAAATTTCGGTGTAAATTGCACAAGAGGTGAGAAAGAATGTATGTGGAGTAGTTGGTATTTCTGAACTAGGTATATTCTCTTTACTTCTCCTTTGGAGCTTGAACCTTCTAGCCCGCGAGAAAGGCGACGGGCGGTAGCAATGAAGACTGTATGTTACATTAGGCTTTGGCTTTAAGCTTGGAAATTTCTGGATTGGTGAGTACAGTTTTTGACATAGATGCCAAGGTATTAGCCGAGAACAATGTTACGCCGCTAGAGAATGTCAACAGAGACCCGAGAAGTATTCTCGAATTAAATTAGCTCCCTCTCTAATTTATTCTACTATAATCAAGGTCAGCTCGCACTTCAATATTTTAAATTTAATGTTTGGCCTGTGGAGTCGGATGTTTGGACCGCTTTACTAAAATACTAATGTGCTTTCCTGTGACGCGCAGCAGACACAATATTTCATCCACTCACTGATTTGAGGATGAATGCGGGTTTTACAGCATGAACTCAAACTAGTATACCAAAGTGATGGTACGTTGGCGATATCGTAGATTCTGGACGTGACTGCTTGACGATTTCTCGAATCTCCCTTGTTCGGTAAGAGAGATTGACTCTATCATCCATCAATCTTTATCAAATACGAGGTAACGTCCCGTAAAGGTGACTCTCTTCGATAAAAGAACTTTATTTTATCCTAGAAAATTCACCTTTGGTACAGAATTTGCTTGGATCCTCGATATACAAACCTATCGGCCTTTATGATAACGCCGAGACAGGGCTTGAGCGGACTTTATCATTTAAAGTGCCTCACATCAAAGTTATGTTTGCTAAGGGACTTGCTAAGTCGCGGACTAGCACAGCTAGCTGCTCAGAGGAGATAGGAAACTTTGATCCCTTCTAAGAACAGATATGTCAAGACCAATTGAGAAGAATTCTCAGAGTCTGTTGCCAAAGGTAAATTACTGTTCAGAACTTGAATATAGTAAAAATACAACCTGGCCGCTAGTCTCAACAGAGACTAGTATCAGTTTTTAAAGACTTATCTCTTCACGAAATGCACCTAAGCGACTCATAGTTGCAACTATGGTCCCTAACTCTGGTTATACTGCGTATGCACAGCCTCATCACCATTTCCATCCTCCTCCAAATCTCTCCATCTTTCCCTTAAAGTAAATACAACAGATATCATCACGAGCCAATCAAAGCCCTAAGGAGGAAAATGAAACGCTTTCTTAGATATAGAGGTTCTGATATCGTCAGTAGAGTAACGATTAACTCTCTTAGCCAAAGCCTAAAGACCCAATACCCGTCTATAGAATATCTGTAAAAAATCCCGTCAGGTATATCCATCGCATGAATCATCAAAGACAAACCATCCCCAATATTCATCCCGAATCAGAGTCCACCCTCTTTACAGGGCCCGGATTTCTCTCTCTAAACTCTCTCTAATCCCATGAGCTCACAGCCCTCTTTTACCTTAAAATTTCCCAAGCTTGTGGTACCTATGTATCTTGCTATCCTCCCTGCGAATGTATAATCGAGGTAAATAATACTTACTTCAAGACTTACACGAAAGAGTAATAGATTGGCATTTGTCCACTTATCTGCTATGTATCCATTACAATATAGCAGCAATATTAAGAAAATAGTTCTATAGGAAAGAAAGACTAAATTTAAGTAAGCCTATTATCTTAGTCACTTAAATAAACTAGACTAAGCTGCCTTTAGGCTCTCGGAAGTTGGCGGGTTGAAGGGATAAATATCACCATCCCTTGTAAGCGGGAGTTTCTGGTCATTATAGAATCTTCAAACTACTTTTGAAGCTGTTGGGAGACTGCATAAATGAAGAGTCGAAGTATGTGGATTCTCTGCAATTGTGATACATCAAGGAGAGCCAGAGAAATATACAGCACGGTAGATTGAATTTCACAATTCGGAATTCATAACTGTGACCGGCCCGAAGCTCAAGTATTGAAATATCCAGCTACCTAGCACTACTGAGCCGTACACGTAAAAGCTGAAAGCTTTTCTCACACAGTACAACAAAGCGAATGAAGGAAACCCACCATGCATGCACAAGCTCATACCCAGGAGGATTCTTGATTCGCCAATTATATATCCCTTCCTCCACCCTCCACTCTCCAAATAGCTAGCCAGCGCCCCCCTCCTCACGCATTCAGCGCCCCCGTTCAGAGCCCCCCTTCGAAATAATCCATCACAGGCGGAACGACGTACGGCCAGAACATTACAACACCCACAACGGGGAAATACCTATTACCTTATCAGTACACTCATTGTATGTGCAGCGCCTTACCATTGGGCTGGAGGGCTGTAGAGAGGGATGAGTGGTTTGGAGCAGAGCAGGGGGGTGTACATCATCGCCACGTTGCCGGATTTCTTCCAGTGCGCGCTCCATGCAGCTTGTCCGCCCGTGGCCTTGGGGACAGCGGAGGAGACGAGTCGGGCTGGTGCTTGGAATCGGGAGGGTTGGAGTGGGATTCTGGTTCGGGAGAGAGAGGAGAGGATAGGAAGCCGGGGGACGGGGGACATATTTGTGATGTGTGGAGGAGGATTTATGGCGTGGCTGGGAGAGTATGGGGGCGGGAGGTGCAGATATCGCTGTGGCGGCAATGCAGCACTTGGAGAGGGACGAGATGATCCAAGATGTGACAACCAAGAGGAAGTGGTTGAGGACAAAAAAATGTAGAGGCGAGAATCGTTCCGGAAGAGAAGCGGAAGATGGCGTTGGTTATATAGCCCCTCGACCTCTCACGCCTGGTGAAACACAACATCGAATCTCCGCATGAGCGCAAGACCCTGGAGTATCCTTCCAGGCCCCGGAGAAAGAAAATGCGCGTGCTATTGGTGGGCTGCTGTTACCCCGCACAGCATCACGGCCCACAAGCCCAGATTGTGGAGAGACGCGGCCCTGGGGAATCCATGAAGCCTGCGGGGTGAAGCCAAGACAGGGCCGGCCATGGAACAACGAGCGTAGTGGTGATTGATGGCTAGTCCCTCGCTCGACACCGGCCCGTCGTGAGAATAGGAGAGTCAACTTCGGCACCTTAAGAGAAGCAGGGTCGCATGCTGCTCCGATGATTCTCCAAGATACTTCTCTGAGGCCGCTGATCTGGGGATTGTAGGAAAAGTCGCTCGCCGTTCCTGAGAACTGGAGAGCCCACACCTCTATCCTCACCGTCGCGGCTTCTCGCCAATATGAAGGATATCAGGGCCCTTCGATAACGCGAGCCTTGCCGTTTCTGCAGCGACCGGTGCCATCAGTTAGAAGGCAACGTGCTGCTCTCCATCAGTCATCTTCGGCGTGTCTGCGTCTTTAGCAGTGGTGTGGCATATCCAACATTTGCATATGTGCTGCGGTGGGACCCTGGCATGGCTCTGCAGCGACTGCAACGAGACAAAGAGATAAGTATCCTGACACCCAGCACGGATCAACGACACACTTGTATTGCCATCCCTCCTAAGCTCGCGGAACGCCATCCAGCCTCTGGGTGTGCCTATGGTCTCCAAGCGCCGCGGATGAGATAAATCGTCCACCAGCCTCAATTCTTCCCTTCAAATCCGCAGCGCCCTTCTAGAGAACAGCAGGGCTAGTGTAGAGAACATCGACGTCCCCGGTTTCCCTTCAGACAGGAGATGGGGGCTCGATAGTAGGCCGCGACTGGGTAGCGATCTGTTCTGGACCCGAACAGCGACCAGTGTTCGGATCAAGCTCGTGCTATCAACCTGCTGAGTATCGGCACGGCATCGATCGTAAATAATAGGCGCGATAGAGCAGGAGAGCAGGCCTGTCGTTGGAGGCAATGGAGAGAAACGCTCAAGACCTCATTTCTCACCACAGGACCTAGGAGTGGCTCTGGCAGGCCATTCGAGCCCTGTGCGGGTGCTTGGACAAGTAGGCATTACGATTGATCGATGATCGATGTCGTCGATATCGCACGGCTGCTGGCTCGGGACTTGGGCGGGTTGAAGGCCGAGATATGAGAGGAAGTACAGGAAGATGCAAGTATAGATACCTGGGAGCCCAGTCTATACACTTCGCCTCACGTGAGTATTTTAGATCACGAATTACCTAAGCCGCTGTCACTTCACCCCAAATCCCTTCCAGCCACTGGCATTTCAATTAAGGAAAGCGTCCTTGTTTCTTTAAGTAATTATCACTCGTTGATGCTCCTAAGTTCGTCTTATTCAGTCAAGAACTTGTTCAAAAGTAAGTCAATAACACACACTAGTCACATTATCTTGGGACTTACGGTCCACTTGAGCTCGTTCTCGAAGGAAATTCATCAGTAAAGTAACTGGCACGAATACACCCAAAATCGACGGCTTACCAGCTTCGGGATAGAAGCAAATATATCTATTCAATGCATGTCAGCGAGGCGGAACCCTGCCCTCAAATAAGGAGTGTGGAAAGCCACTTTGGAGTAGAGAAGGTGAAAATCGGTGAAAATCTAGTCTCTGCTTTAGAGAAAAACTAATTGCAATTGCAAAACAGAGTGATGATCTGACACACCTTTCAATCTACTCATGGAATCAAATGTGTATATATCCATATATATCGTTGACATTCAAGCAGCCTTACAACTATTGGAGACGGAAGTATAAGGCAGGTCGTGGTGAACCATCACAGCATCACGAGAAGAACACTTCAGTGGTCTGCTTTTACGGGCAATTCATTCTCGCAAAACAACCAGGGTATCTACCGGCTAATCCAGTCCATCAAACACATTTCCATCCAAATTCATAGCCAGTACGGAGAAATGCCATCTCTCTTCTGCAAACTCAGAGCAGGTCCGCACACAGCAGTCTATCAGGCGTCTTCGATGGACAGCCTGAGTCAGACCAGAGAAGCGAATCTCCGCCGAGATGCAAAAAAGTACTGGCTCAGAACCCAGAGTCTAATCCATCGTCGTCGCCCCAACGGACTGCTTGCTAGTCGATATGCACAGTGTGGCCTATGCAATGGCCAGTAAAGTCATCGGCGCAAGAAGAATTCCGAGGAAACATAAAAGAAACAAGAAAAGGAAAAGAAATATAAAGTCTGCCGCCTCGCTATATCAACAACAGTTTTGCTGTCCTCGCCTTCATCGTCTCTCGCCCGTAAAATATACACTCCTCATCCACTCGTCTCGCATTTGCTCTCTCGAACACATCTCTGATACACCAACCAGCGTAGGAGAGATCTCCACGTACCGCCACTCAGTTCCGTAGGATGCCAACGAGAATGCATACCAGCTTCAATCCGTTGAAGAGCCAAACACAAGCCCTGGCGACTTGGACATTGGAAGAGAAAGGGACAACCATTCCCCCATCCAATGATCCCGTAGTCTCCGCGATGATCTGCGTTGGTTCGTCCGAGGGGAAGCAAGAGATCATATCAATCAGCTCTACAGTTGTATTGCCGAGAGCCAAGGAGGTGGGACTCTTGATGATGACGGGCTCGAGATTCTGGACGCCTTTCTCGAAGGGTGAGGGGGCGAGTGAATTACGAGGCTCGAGTAACGTCAAGTCGACGGGGTCCGAGCAAGCCAGCAATAAGAATGCTGCCAGAACTCTAGCCAAGATTAGACAGCATATTCTGCGCAGATGGGTAACGGTTATGAGTTGTATCGGTGCTTGTCGCGCTGTCTCGTTCTCAAGGCACATCAGCCTCCTCGCTCTTTTCAGTCTTCTTGGCCGCGCGTCGCGTAATGCTCAGTTTACATTTTTGCTTCTACGGGTGGGAAGTCTTGGAATTCTTGATCTTCTCGGTCTCCGGGACACTCTCGCCCTCCGCAACATGACTCTCCTCCCTACCGTCCTCGGCTCCTCCGACTCGGTCGTATCGCCTGGTCTTCTCGGCCAGCTCGCTTTCGATCCTGTCCTCGATCTTGATGTTCTTGTGCGGTGATGCACTTCATGAACTCTTCATCGTCCTCTTCTGGTAGATCGGCGGGGGTGAAGTTGTATGAGTCGAAGCGGGTGTTGACTCTGTCGTTTGTTGAATCTTGGACGGCTGCTACAGCAGCCGCTACATCCGCTGCCACATCAGCGAAATCAGCTCGGATAGGCACTTATTCCTCAATTGCGACCTCCACAAGTACTGCGATATCAATCGTATCGCTTTCAGTTTCTCCATGTGAGATCCATCACCTTGGCGTGCAGTCTCTGGTTCTTCTCCGAGAGCTTACCCATAGCAGTCGTCTCGGCTCGTCTGAACATGCCAGAGAATCAGCTGTTCCGGGAAGCGGCCTCTGAGTGATCTTGACGATCCCGCTTGGTTCGAGAATCTTTGGGCTCCTCTAAACGAGGAGGTTCCTCGGCAATGGAGACTGGGAATGACCTAGGAAGTGGGGTGTAAGCCCAGACCTTCATCTTCTCCATTATCTTCTCCAGCCCTCGTACAACAACCTCGTGCTATTCAAGATCTCTCTCCATCTCCGGCACCGAGCTTCTCTGCAAGTGTCCCAGAGCCTCTCATCTGCTTCAGATCTTTCCCAAGATTACGAACGTCGGACTCAAGATGGAAGATTTTATTATCACTGATCTTTTTCTCATTGGAGCACAAATTGTCGATGGTTTGTTGCTGTATCCTCTATCTCCGAGCTTTGCGACTTGAAGGTATCTGTGGACACGAGAGTCTTCTGCGAAGCCTTCCCTCGTGCAGCGCGCTCACCCAGTTCCTGTTCCAACTCTAAGATTCGCTGGTTGGCCTTTGGAAGCGATGCAGCGTCTCGACGATCTTCACGTCTGGCTCCGGACAGACCCAGGGCCGCTGGCGGTTCTCGGGCTGCAGTGCTGGTAGCGTTACAAGATCTTGGCATATATGACTACGTTATTTTCGTCGACAGTTGAGTCAATATTTAGCAGTTCTCTGGATTTGCTCAGTTAAGCAAGTCTTTTGGCAGCCATATTATCAGATAGAGGTCTCCCTAATTTTATTTTCCATCGAAAGATAAAGCCGCGTGGCTTTTATAAAGAAATAGTCAAAGAAATTTAGCATAAAACGATACCTAGCCTCTATCTGCAAAAGCGGATGCGTGCGAGTATTATTCTCAAGAGGGACAGCAGCAATAGTATCAAAGTAGATAAGCAGTTATAATGAAGGATATATGTACTCAGATCTCGATCAATGCTTAACAAACTAATAGGTATAGCTGTTTGATTTCTAAGACAAACCCCGAATAGAAGGTGTGAAGCTGTAGTATAACATTGCTTAACATTAACCAGCATATGAGACAGCCAGAATCATTACAAAGCTATTCTATGTGCTTTTAGGAAGATGTCACTGGCTTAACTGCTGAGCTCTAAGCAAGAGCCTTGGAAAGCTTGTAAGCAGTTGTGATATGACTCATCCGATAGAGTTACCTACTTACATCTGACCGCACTAGTAGTAACATTTTATCATTAGTATAAATACTTTAGTAACCTTACTAAACTCCCACAGAGTCAACACATAGAGACCCTGATATTTTTGAGCTGTTATATAAAGGAAGTAGGGAGGATCAAAATTAGCATCTTTTTAAATCGAAGTTAATTAACATTCATCGAGTCTTCATCTTATATCACTTCTTTCAGACCTAAATTATAGTCAGCCAGGTCTTTTATATTAGTCTGAGTACAAGCTCTTTAAGTTATTGATCAAACATACTCTCCGATTTAGAATGCCCAGTTTGATTTTGAAAGGAAAAATTACGTAATTTTTCGAATAATACCTTATCACTTCGAATAAATACTTTGCAACATATGGATCATTACATTATAGGTTTAGAATAGCATCAAAACAGAAGTCAAGTTTATATAGCTTAACAAATTATGATTAAATGGATCGAGAGGGGAGTTGCATTGACCTCAAGTTTGTAGCTAGATATAGAGAGACCAATATTTCAAGACAATATAATACTTTAGATATATCGCTATTCCGATTATGGAAGCTTTATAAGACGATAATATACTTACTCATATGAGTCTTTGAAAAGCCTTCTGAGATTCTTGTAGCTTAGTATTTATTACCTTATTACTTAGCAGACTATTTATCGCGCAGCAGTTTATCACCTCGATCTTTTGAAAGCGGAAAATAAAGAAAAGTTTATGATGGAATATATGTCTTCTATCGTATAATAAAAACTTTTTCAAATTTTCCTTTATTAAAAAGGATTTAAAAGACAAAGAAAGGAATCAATGAGAATTCAATTACTAAGATAATCATATCTCAAAGTCATTGATGCAAGACTTTCAAATAGAAACCTTTAAGTATCTTGTTGCAATGAGGTTCTCTGATAGTGAACTTGATAGTAAACTAGAAGAGGGCACGAAGAAGTATGAGGTGCAAACGACGATGTTAGGTGTCTTGATTCATGAGAGCTCTCTAACTACGAGCTATTTAACAAGGGCTGCCACTAAGTCATGTGGCAAGTCATATGACACATCATGTGTATGATGTGTCATGTGACAGATCATGTGACAAACATGTGACGGGCATTCCTGCAACATATCTAGTGATTAATCTACCCTGTATTCTATTTATATCCATTCAGAGCGACCGATAAGCTTGAAGCTTATTAATCTATAACATCCATCTCTTAAAAATCAAGGAATGAATAGAGGGACAAGCAAACTACCTTGAAAGAGAATTTTTTTAATAAGTAAATAAAGCACCTAGTCCCTTATTTAAAGCTAGAAATACACCTGCTATTAAGATTATATCTAAATCTGCGATATTCGCCAAAAATTTTCCTTTCTTCTTACGTTTCTGCGCGAGTCTGAGACAATACTAGCTGTGAATCGCGTCGTCTATACAAAGAATTGTCCTCGAAAAACACGCTAGTTTTACTAAGCGAGAAAATATACCACTTACAGCCTACCGACCTCGAGCTTTCTCACTTCCAAGTTTCCCCAGTCTTTGACACTACGAGAAATTTTTCAGTACCACGAATTATTTTTCGCAAATCGTACTATCGCCTCGCCGACATCATCCGCAGACAATATGTCTGCTTCTATCTTAACCCCACCGCAAGGCCAGAGCCTCGAGGAGGCCTTCGAACGCTACGCAGGTTCAATGAACTTGCAGATGCCGCTCGTATCTTTCCCGATGCACAAAGAGTTGAAAGAGCACGTCGACGCGCTAACTAGCCGTCTCCAATCTGCCCGAAAGAAGTGGCCGACCCCGATCGCCAACGGTCGTTGGGAAGGCCTGAAGTCTTACCTGTGCGTTCTGTACAGAGTCAAGATCTGGAACGAAGACCAGAAGTAGGTTTATATATTCTACTTTAGCTTATGAGGTCTTCTCACTAACCATGATTCAGCAAGCTGTGGCGCGTGAAGGAACTTCTTGTTAGGATCTCCAAGATCGGAGACGCCGATCACTCCGCGCTTCCTCCGGTCGCGGTCGCGATGGCAAGAAAACTCCTGTACACCAAATATCCGCCCGTATCTGTTGGTAGCAGAGCTCCCCCACTGTCATCCCCATCTCCGCAAACTCATCAAGCCGTCCTGGGCAGCCAGATGAGCGATCAGACCCCTCAAGACACTCCCATCCTCTCCTCTCACCCTTCTACCAAACATGCCAAGAATCAGATATCTTCAGGCTTGACGGGTCAAAACAGAAATGGCGTCGACAGAGTTGCTGCCCGAACAGTCCAGGCTGAGCAGCAGGACACTATTATGGGCACGGTAGCGCAGGCTACTACCACAAATCAGATTGTATCGTCCTGCACCGTGATCCCAAGACTTCCTCTTCTCGCGCAGCCGATAAATGAAATTGAGATGGACAGCCCCGCAGATATCACCACTCAGGATACTGCGTCCCGCATGGACGTCAGCATGAGTGGTAATCCTTCAAGTAAGTCATCAATATGTTTGTAGCGTTCTCTGGATAGAACTAACTATCATTAGCAGATACCGACGAGGTTAGAACTCTTCGAGAGGAGATCAGAGCTTTGTCTGAGAACAACATGAGACTGAGCGGCTGGTGTGTCGGTTGGGAGCATAAGTGCAAGAGATTCGAGTTTTTCGTCGGTTCTTTGGAGGGTCTAGAGCATAAAATGGCAGGAGAAGGCAGAGCTGCTGCAACACAACTTTCTGGAGACTTTGAATCTTTGAAAGACCAGTACCGGCAGGCCCAGGGCCATATTCAAGCATTGGAAGAACAGCTGAAATCTACGATCACTGTCGATGGGTCGACTTACAAGGATCTTTACCTCGCGTCTCAACAGAGGATCAAAAACCTTGAGCAGAGTGTCAAGGCTGGGTTCTCAGATGACGGCACTTCATTTAAGCAGCTCTTTGATGAATCAGTTGATATCAATACGAGCCTTCAAAGGATTATCAATGGCACGATTGCTTCAGATGTTTCAACTTACAAGGATCTTTATTTTGAGTCTGCGGACAAAGTCAAGGATCTTCAGCAGCAAGTCAAGGCTGGCTTTTCTGACGAGGGCACTTCTTTCCAACAGCTTTTTGAAGAGTCGATGAAGAGCAAGAAGAGTATTGAGGGCGCTCTCAAAACTATGAAGAGCGATCTTGAAGTATCTCGCGACGAGATCAGAAAGCAGAAAGAAAGCGTTCTGACTCTTGAACGTGCTATCGAGTCCACGAAGAATCTCAAAATTGAAGAGTCAGAGATTTACCATCGAGATGTGAAAAATCGCATCAAGTTTCTGGAGGAGAAGATTGCTTTTTACGAGAAAGAGAAGTCCGCAAGCATCTCTCGTGTTCGGTCCTGTACCCCCAAGGCTAATCGCAACGCCGATCTTGTTGCTCAACTGGAACGCGCCAAGAACCAAAACATTCTCCATGAGATTACCATTCGGATCCTGAAGAGGAAGGCTGCTGAGAACTATAACAAGTATAAAAACTGCATTGCTTATCTCTCTAAGCCTGCTATGACCCAGGTTGGTAGTGAAGAAAAGACCAGTCCTAAGCCTACGAATAATCCCACTACCCCCCGTCGGACTCCGTTTGCAAGATCGGAGAATGGAACTCTTGGCAACGAGCACATTAGACGCAAAGAGTTGATTGTTCTAGAAAATCTTCCCGGCTCTTGGAATGAAGATCATGTCGATGAAACCCCTGCCTGGGTTACTTCCAGTGCTCAGTACATCAGCTCTGTGGCAAAGTTCGTCACTCGGTTATCGAAGCCTGTTTACCACCTGCTTACCTTCATACTTCTCCTACTATGCTCCATGCTTTCTCCACTTACTCATTTCTGTAGGCAAGTATATCTTGTCTTCGTTCCAATTATGGAGGGTATTTGGAGCTCCAATTATTGTTGCATTGCCGTCGGTAGCATGTTGTGTCTTTCGGTCATTGAAGGCTGCGCCTCATCTTGAACGAAAAGCTTTCATCGAGAGAGCGTTTTACCATCGAAGAACTAAAATGACACATTGAAGATACCATACCAGAGCCCAAGCCCCAGGATTAAGGATAAATTGCCAAATCCGTCATCTTCTGCCTTGTATGCGCTTTGATCATGGCTGGTACCGAATTTGACTATCGAAGAACTAAGAGATTGCGGATGGCTGCCAGTATACATGAGAAAGGAGAACAAACTATGCTGCGGGAACTGGCGGAGAGTCACAAGCGTAAAGCTTCTCAGGCAAAAAATTGCAAATAGGGGCAGACCTGGAGCGCTTCTGTGGGATCGAGGCTTACAATAGTCGCGAAGCGAGCCAACTGCGACGAGACTATGAATTCAATGTCGTCTCGGGCCACGCCGTGAATCAACAGCGACGAGTTCGCCTGTTCTCAAAACATTTTGGATGAGAATCTTATGCAGAAATCATCCTGCTTCGCAGGGTCTATGCAAGATTTTCTATTGTTGTTTTTTCCTTCCTTGTTCAGAATACATGATACTGGTCAATTCTGCACACACTACAAAGGGCAAAAAAGTGCAGATAAGGTATTTTGAGTCAAACTGTTATTGCATCTTCGAATACAGGCTTCTTTAGTATGGAAAGCTCTCTTTGATGGTTCCTTGGATTGTTGCCTTGTTCCTCCAGCGGGACGAGCACTTCTTGTGATCTTGGAGGTTGACCATAACTACGACGAATGCGACATAATCAACTCGGCGGCCTTTTCAATACCAATCATCATTGATCTTTCCGAACCCTATTTTCTTCGACGGCTTTCAAGATTTTTGCCATCTCTCACCTTCTGGTGGAATATGCACTTTTGAAAAATTCGGAAGGTCATGATAATTTCAAAGGACGAAGATGATCATCAATCTCAGGATATCGATAGCATGGGCAGGCGATAAGCGTGGCTGTTGATTTGATATCAGCAAGGGATAGGATAACAAATTCGTAAGAGTCTCATAGCAGCGATGTTGAAGAATATCAGCTACTCATATTGCAAGATTTTCCTTGTAAAGATGGCGTAGAATATTTTCTCTCGACATGTTTCGTTGGTACTGAGCTTCGTTTATAGAATCCAAATGCTATTATTTCTGGAACTATTCGCTTTGTTATTGCAAAATTAAACAATTTTCATCAAAAATTCCAGACTGGTGTAGACGGCTGAAAACATTTGATTTATGTGATTGGACGTCTTGAGACTAGCACAACTCGATTAAGGGATAAATCCGTAGTCTACAGTGTACCTGAACACAACCAACTAACAAAGCAACCTTCATATCCCTCAACTTGGGTCTTGTTCCTAAGTCTTTGTTGAGTCTTGCCTAATTATAATGCTTCCTTATCTTGTTTTAGCTCTCTATAAGGGCTCTTATTTTGTGTTCTTCCCTATCGTTTCTTTACTAGCCTTCTCCTTTACGCTGAAATATGAACTCCTGGACATCTTATGTTTCTGCCTTTTCGTTTGCATCAAGGTACTGCCCGTGCTGGTTGCGCGCTCAGTTTCTCCCTTGCTGTGAATTAATCAAGCTAGATGTCTATATAGCTCATATTCTCAGTAAAGCTTAAAATTTTATCATGAATATTTCTATTTGCGTTTAGCATACTCGTTTCCCACACAGCCTAGCTATTGTCACTAGTTAGAGAATGGTCGACGATTGTTTTATATACTAAATCAGTATTAAATTAGCTCGACTAATATTATTCCTTCTTCTTCGAGCTTGGAATACGCTTTCTTGTTATTTAAATGAGCGATAAATATAAAAGAATCGCATATTTCTGCCCAAGACTTGGCTCCCGAAGAAACCCCCTTCCCCCGGGTGTATTATAATGGATGCTCTAGCCTGGTCATAGAACGAGGTCTGACATATAGAAATTAAATATAGTGAGAAAAAATACCATGAAAAGCATAAAGGCTTCCCAAAGACTCGACGCGGGCGAGAAAATCATCATGGAAGATTATTTACTTCAGCCTCGCTTATGGCCCAATCAGTCCCGGCGTCTTTTTAGCGCCCTGACGCAAAGATACTTCGCATGCTCCTGCCCCCCTGCTCTCAATCTCAAGAACTTCATAGCGCCAGAGACACACAAGAACAGAACTTCCTCGAAGTTACCTTTCGCACATGGTTTCGCGCCGCTTTCTAGCCATCACGATATTTATGACCAGGAATTCCCAGTACTAAACTTTTTCGCCGGGCAAGACGCGTCGAGACCAAGCCACCACCCTCTTTTTGATCTCTATCAAGACCACCATCCAGCTCGTAAGTGATCCATTCCGCAGCTTGAGGAAACTTGCCGCCTCTCCTGTTCAGAATGCCGATACCGGGAAGAAATAATACTTCCTTTTTTGATCACGTAGACGTGATGAAATTCCCTTCCCCTGAAAAGGCTATAAGCCGATCTATCCCCTAGTTCGGTAGCGAACAGTCTCCGCCAAACGGCCATTTCTACGATCAGAGCCTACAAGCCAACCATCATTATGGTATTCCGGCTGCATACAACCTTTGCCTCCCACAACCCCTCTCTCAAATTGATTCTGGCTTCGCCACTCGCTAGTTCAACTATTACAAAACCCAGGAGGAATATCTAAGCCCATTCAAGCTCATATCGCAGTAAGAGATAGAACAACTCAATTCCAGCTTTTGCCAAGACACTTCTACCTCTATCTTGCCCTCTGACCAGCTCAGAAAGAAAAATCAGACACCGAGAAGCGAAAACGATAGCGGATATGAAGTTGGATCATTGAAGAAATGGTCTGATTCTATCTGTATTACGTGTCTTTTCTCATCCACCATAATTGTCTCTCTCTGACCGAAACCGGCACTTTACTATCTGTCACCTTATTCCGAGAAACCTCCGCAGACATCTTAGCCTAAAGAATACACCATGTCTGGTTTTCTACTCAAAATTATTGTATCATATATCAATTTCAAATAAACCAAAGCTATACTATTCTTCATATATCTCACTACTCGTCATAATAAATAATAGCAGATCTCAACTTTACCCTTTGCCCAGGGACGTTGCCGACCTTTTCATCCTTTGCAAAACTATAAGAACAGTCATTCAGGGGATTAGAGGTTAATGGATATATCTTGCTAGTTACTATATCACTTCTAGATTCCACTCTGACGTATCAAACGTGTACGTTTGCAAAAAAACATAACGGAGTGACGCCTCTTGTTCTCTCATTAATATTAAACCAGCCAAGTTGAAGCTTTCCTCTGGGTTGTTGATATGATTGTCCGACTATACTCCGTTAAATTTGGCCTCTATTACGCTTTGCTCTCATATGGATTCCTGACCACGACTTGGGAGGGTTAATAGTTGTCAAAATGCATCTTTCGACTAAGAGTTATTTTTGATGGTTTTTTCTCCTTACAATCTCTCCATCTTTACATTTTTTCTCTATAATGTAGTCTTTACATCCACTGGCAGTCAATTAGCTGCGTTATTAAGGAAGAAAGATAAGAGTTGCAGGAGCCGTCATTATTGGAATGGGAGATGAAGTTTAGGTTAAAAATTAGGATGCTGGCTATTTCCAATTCTTTCATGGTAGGAGGCCTCCGGGCTTGAGAGGCTAGTATTGGGGATTTGGAGAAATCCAGGGGAGGACAAAAGAACAGGCAGGCGAGCTTGACTTTAAGTAATATGAATCTCTCAATACTATAGAATTCGATGCGAGATCTCGAATAATAACGCTCTCGCTTAGTGAGGCTTTGATGAAGCTAAATCTCTAATCATTTGTTTCATCCAGCCTAAGCAAAGCCAAATTTCGGAATCTCGTAGTGGCCGTGCCTCTCGATATCACTTCTGTTGCTAGCTTCTACGTTTTGCACTTTCGGTATTCGGTCGGGTTTTATACTGCTTAGTGGCCATCTAACTCATATTGAAGTTTCTAATGTCTTCACGATTTGATATTCTGTACATCTTTCGATCTCGAAATTTCAAGTTTGCAATTGGGATCCTACAAATAGTCTCATCTCTTATTAGCGATTGTGAAAGTCAATGGCTTGTTCTTGATTACATAAGCTTCGCTTAAGCCCCTTTTCTCAAGACAATAGCTGTGCAGGGAGAAGTCACTTATTACTTGACATATGTTCTGCGATCACGGGCAATCTCTTAATAATAATGTCGTCTCTTAAGCCCCTGAGTTGTTTTTAAAAGAGTGGGATGTGAAGTGGTGATGCCCTAAGATACAGTATTAGTTGTAGTAGTAGTACTTGTAGTAGTTGAAGTGGTGGTAGTATTAGTCTACGTCTAGTAGGCGCAAGAATATGGTTTTTTTCCTGAGACCTCTTTAAAAGAACTCATACTTGCCAGGCCAAGGAAATTAAGTCTAAAGTATAACTGATTCAGAAGACAATACCTGCTTAGTCGTGTGGCCGAGGGCTGTTCATTTGTACCCTCTATAATTATTAAGGGCGATGCACAGAAATAAATAAGAGGTGAGTTTTCTATGTGTTTGTGGTTTAAGTATAGAGAGCTAATGTTTCAGTGCAGCAGGGTCACTGGGTTAGACCAAATAGATACAATGATACAGGGAGGCTATATTGTATTTGTCTAAACTAATGAATTAAAGAGGTATCTCTTGTGTCTTCCTTTATCTTCTAGGTACCCTTATCAATATTTCTTTACTGATAAAGTAAATGGAAGCATTCCATGTGTAGAAAAGCACTATTGGAAAACTGCCAAGACCCAGTGGAGGTAATACTTCATAAGCATCTCCCATCTTTTCATTCTAGGAGGAAAATATAAAATAAAAACTTGAGTTCTGCTATCTAGGAACTGAAATATACTCTCACAATCTGTACTACCAGATCCCTCTAGACAAACTTCCTTAGATGCCGGGTCACGCTCTAGCTAATCAAGGTAGCTACATATTGAGAGGCAATTAGAATGGTGTGAGTGCGAAATTGTTTGCCTCCGTTGCGTCCTCCTTCAGGAATCGACTTTCCCTGGCCTGAGTAGCTAGTAAAATCCTTTGATGTTTGAACAAAGCAGCCTCAGAAGACACGTCTGAGTACTTCCCCTCTATCATTGATAAGTGGTATTCCTTGGATTCTGCCACCATTGAGCTCCTCAAACGGAATCAATTACGCAATCAGCAATTACAGCCGTACTATGAAAACCGAGTTAGAATAGCAGAAGACTGATAAAGAGCTCTGCGAGCATTTCTGCATTTTGAGCTGGAGTGCTGGCTTTAATCTACGCAAGGTATTGAGTAGATCGTTGTTTGTGGTGCTGCTTGTGCGCGTTCTCGGTGGAAAACTGTTTAGTACTCTGGATTTGACTGCCCCCCGTGCCAAGAAGCTAACCTCACCTTGGACTCGTTGCTCACTTATTTTTCTCCCTGCGCTTAAAGACAACAACAGAAGTCTTAGATTCACTAGCAAAAAAAACCCTCGACAAACCTCATCCGAAATGTCAGCTCTTGCTCGAGCCAAGGCAAAGCGGGATCGCGCTTTAGCTGCAAACGACTTCAATAATAAACCAGCAATTGATCCTCAAGGTACTGAAAACCATGGAGATGGCTCGATTGTTGACCCTTTTGCTGTGTTCTCGTCCTCTCGGACTGGGATCAGCGCACGCTCGCAATCCTCAAAGAACATCACCAGCAGCTTCAGCCCATACCAGCCCGAGTTCGAAGAAGAGGACGACAGATACCTGGATCCCGGTGCTTTTGAGTTTCATGACGTGCCTTTACAGTCAGAGAGCTTTGGTGGAATGGAAGCTGGAGGAGAGCAGGAAGAAGAAATTGATTACGTGAAGCAGAGTGAGGCTGCCTTTCTTGGGAAGTCTCGTGGTCATAGCAGCTACGATGACGAAGATGATTATGATGATCAACCTTCTTTCTACACTGGAAGATGCGAGATCGAGAATGACAGTAACTACAAGATGAGCGATGGTGTCACATTCTCTCGTTTCGACTCAAAGGTATGCGTGAATCAATCTCTTTGGAAATTTGTTCACTAATTAGCTTCTAGAAACAAGCCGGTCAATCAGCATCTACATTTTTCCCTTCAAAAAACACCGCAGCTCCTAAGTCATCCCTCAGAGTTGAGAGCTTCTCTTCTTCGAAGACAGTTGCTGCCCATGGAGCTACTGATGTAACTGCCCCAGACTATGGTGATCGCGCACCCGCTCCGCAAATGGGTTCAAAGTCGCAGGTATGCTAATGAATTACGTTCTTATAATCAAAACTCTGAAATATTCATATGGCTAATATATGTAGCTGCAGCCAAGCCATAGCCCCAAAGCTACTGTTCTCACCACTGCAGTCACTCCACGCAGTTATATTCCCATCGAGAGTACACATCGCACATCCTCGAAGAGATCTGCCGACGACAACACCACCTCAACTAACAAATTTGAGTCAGAAGCCCATGGAGCACCTCTTTATCGCTTGAATCGAGCCAATAAGCGCCGAAAGCCTACTGAACGCCGCGGTCCTGCATTTCCATCCCCCAAGCCCGTTAATAATGACGAGGGAGAGGACCTAGAGACTTCGGTAGACCTGGCTAGCAAAGCTGATTAAATCGAGACAATGATATTCTTGCCGTGGAGCACGATCCTTTCGATTGGCATTCTCTCGTCGGTACTTTTATTTTCATTGCAACATCGGCTTGAACTTGCACCATCGATCTCGTGAAAGCCGTGGCGTATATGCAATGATAGACGTTGCTTGCGAGTTAGATCTCTCTTCCTTGGGTCATTAGCAAAAACTTGATGAAGAATTAAGAAGAGCACAAGGGTCGAGCTGTCTTCGATAGCTTTACCTAGATCTCTTCAAGTGTTCTCTAGAGAAAAAAATCGAGCATATTTTGCTCGATCAATATTTTTTCAACCTGTGATATATGGTTTCGTGATTAAAAGACCTTGAAATTGGCCGGAATCTGTGAACTCCCACATTGAACAAAAATTACTTCCATTTGGAAAACTATTCCTATAGGTAGATACGTACATACATGGAGCTTCAGAATGTAGAGGAACTCTGGAATGAAGGCCTTCTATACAAGCATGCGAAGATGAACTTAGAGTAATAAGGCTCGACAACTAGATATGCTTCATCAGGATACAGAAGTTTCCAGTCCTACAACCCTTAGATTGGGTCACGGCAGCCTAAAAGATAAAGTCCATTAATTTACGTATAGATATCAGAAATACTCCTATTCGATTATCATATACTAGGAAGAATATGCAAACTCCTCATCTCGACGAACAAATAACGCACGACCAGTAATTTTACCACGCGCTGATGCGTAGAAAGATTAATAGCAACTGAAGCCCTCTATAATTATCTGTCCGCAAGAGCCACAAGAAGCTCTCTGAAATCACATACGTACAATGGGTAAGATACATAGCCTTTATTGCGTCTTATACCCAGTGCTGGCTGCAGATTTAAGCCTTAAGCTGCCCAGTAAGGCGTGAAGTCTTTCGAAAGATCATGCACCTTGGTCGCTGAAGTCGATTTCGCTGCATTCCTTATCAGAATAGCAGACTTTGATTGAGCGCATGAGAATAATTTCTCTTATTTTATTATCCTTGACCCAAATCGCGAGGCTGAGTGAGAAAAATCGTTGTACAATGTTCCAAACACCAATTGTTGACAGCCTCGAATCCTCGCTTAGCACAAGTGCGATTCCCAACCATACTTTGATTCCAACCATCACGAAGTCTCGATATTAAGATCTAGCTCATGCCGATAAAACAGTCATTATAAATCGCAGTGGGATTTTATCTTCACATAAATACAATCGCGAGCGATACTCCAAACCTACAAAGCGGCAACCTCATGCTCACGCGCCCAACGCGCCGAGAGGCCACCCTCTACAGAAATTCCGTAGAGCAAAACATCAGGTCATCCCAGCCCAATATCAGAACTTAAACAGAGAGGCAGCCAGTTTAATACCCTAAATAGATCAATTTACGAAGGATTGTCACAATCGCATGGTCTGCAAAGAGCCGGAAACCACGCCCGGGCGCTATACGGCAATAGCCTCTTTGAGCATCGAGGTACTTCAAATTACAGCTGCCGAGAATACTCCAGTGGTATTATAAGCAGTTCCCATGTTCAAATGCGCTGATAATTGATCTAAGTAAACATTAAGTAGCCTCGAGGGGCTCACCCATCAAATTATCACAGAGCCAACCCTTCTGCCTCTGGATTTAGCATCCGATGCGCCTAAACCCTCCATATCAATATCAATTCAACTTTCTCCCAGTAAATACTACCCCCAGAAAACAAGGGACGCAGTTGAATGCCAACACAACCGGTTATACTGGTCAATTCTGCGACTCATATGTAGCGGGTGCGGTTCTTTTAAAGAAAGAGTTCTTTTCCACAGATCTAGCCCTTACTATATGCGCGGCTCAACACGCAGTGAGAAACTTTTAAAGAACGCCGGAGCCATGCTAAAGGCTGTCAATTATCAACTACTACATATCAGAATGCGGAAAAAATATTGTCAGTATCACAAGGTGTGCGCACAAGGGAAAAGAATCGATTCTTGGTTGTATTGGATGTAGATGATTACTCTAAGAGGAGGTAGAGAGATCTAAAGTAGAGTAATGCTGCCTATGCCAAGGCTTTGCATATAACCCTCTACGTGACCGATATTCACTATATTCCTATACTAGCTCTATTTTCTTTTAAAGAAGAACCCTTATATAGGAATAAGCGATTCATCTCTCTACTCAGCCTTCAACTCGTACTATTACCTGATTGGTTGATATGAAGGTCTAACGCCTTATTTGGGTTGCTCTTCGTTATTGCATCTACTAGATTATCTCTCCTGTTAATATATCGAATCTTAGCGAGTTCTCTTCTCTTATATTATTGTCGAAGGGCTATTATATTGATTAATAGCCTCTTTTCTTTAGAAGACTATTTGTTATAGCGCATGCTAAATTGTCTTTCTCCTAAGAGGCTTAAAATTTACGTTTCGATTAGGTGGAATTCGCTGTGATTGATGTGTAGGAGGTAAGGAGAATCGAGTATTAGAATAGATTTGTAAGGGGTATCAATTATAGAGAGTTTGTAAGAGTTCCTGTCTCTGTAAAGGTTGCTGTTTCTGATTAATCATTAGGTTAGATTGAAGAGAGTGAAGTAGTTGTTTCATTTCTTCCTTAATTTGATGGAGGTCTTATATATTCCCTCGTAACTCGTTACGTTGTCTCTCGAGTCTCTCGATATTCTTTGCAAATACTTAGCTCGTGCGCTGTCCTAAGTCTGTAGATGTATTTGGATTGATTCGCTAAGGTTGTTTTTGTTGTGAGATCTTACTAGCCTTAGAAGTGATATTATCAACTTGAGCTGAATATGCTTTTGCGGTAGGGGCTAAAGCATAAGTAGCTTCAGCGGCAGAAGAAGGCTGAGAGAGCTGAGGAAGTTGAGAAGGTTAATGAAGTTGATGAGAACGAGTCTTTTAAATAGGTGATAATAGAGTATAAGCTCCTCCTATTCTCTTTTATCTCTCGGCCTTATAGTCAGCTATTCATTCGAGGAAGTCTTCTTATAACAAACTTGCAAAAGTAGTAGTATATGATAATATGCCGCCTTTTGCTTTCTGAACTAGGACGCCTTTCGTAAGAAGGTAATCACGAAGTTGACGAAGTAGTCTCTTATTTGCAAGGTCGAATATATCTTAGGGCTAGTTAGCAAAGTCTTTAGTAAATAAGTCCCAAAGGCCTTCTCCTTAACAGTGCTTGTATTCGGTCTTGCAAAGCTTATGTTGAAAGAGCATCTAGCTGTTCGTAATAGCTAGGTCGGGGTTTCGCTGAATATCCTCTACCTGAGGGTCTTTTCCCTAAGTAGCCTTATCAACTTCGATCTCTATATCTCTTAAGTTATTACAAACTTCTTCGTCGTTATTTGATTCGCTTATCTTATCGTTTTCTATGTTCTTTTGAGTAGTATGCTCTCGAACCATTCTTATATTAACGCGCAAGGGTGACGACTCGCGTTAATAGTTGAAAACCAGCTATCTTTTCAGACTTTACGTCGAGGCCGTTCCGGGCGACGTGTTGGAATAGGACTTTGTTTTCCTCTCGCTTCACTTTTGACGACCTCACCCCTACCCATGGCTGGGCACGAGACTCCGCGCGACTGAACTTGGAACACAACCTCGATATATATGGGTACCAGAATCTGCACTACGGTGGAGAGATTTTCAGTGATTCTAAACACAAATTGAGTTCACTATGTCGGGTCGCTTGGGAAAGGAGACATTTTCGGCCACTTCAGCCTTCTCATACAAAACGGAGATGACACCTCCCCATAATAGATTATTACCTCGAGCTCGGGAAAATATACTGTTCTAAAGCCAAGGCCATGACTAAAGATTCAGCGCATCGATAATCTCCGGATCTTCGCATCCCTCAATCCTACCACAGACCTCACGTCATCGATCACATATTCCTCAGTGCTAACGGAAGCCTCAGCCTATGCGTCCCCATTCTTTGATTAAGCGAAATACTCGTATCAGAGACCTTTATGGGCCGCTCCACCCATCTAATATGGAAAAGAAGTTCAAGCTCGTCAAGAATATAACAGCGGCTCAAGTTACGAAGCTGATCCGCGAACGCAAACGGTACCGTGATTCCATCGGCTCGCCGCTTTTCGAAAATCCTAAGAACTCTCTCTCGCATTCCGACGCCCCGAAAAGCAAGTTAGCCGTCTGAAAATACAGGATGAGAAAAGAATTCCTCGTTCAGGGGCTTACCGCCAGCCAGTCTCAGAATCTCAAATGTGGCTTTCCATCGTTTGTTCCAAACCAGTCAATTCGTCTTCCCTCTACGACCCAAACCATACGAGTTCAATTCCTTGCAGTTAGATCTGTACCCTCGTCCCGGAGTTTTCCTGGACGCCATGCGCATATGAAGAAAATATTTTCTGAAAAGCTGTCACTAGTATGGGGTATGACCGTGGCGCGAACGTCACATTGAGGCCTATCGCTTTCTCCAGACCACTATGATGCTAAGCCAATGCGGAAGTCTCAAATCACGATCAAGAATAACGTAACACCAGTCTTGAAGTCAACAAGGCGCGAGAGGGAGAGCGGGCCCGGCAAAGCGCATGAAATTATCGAATAGGACGAAGTAATGAGGCGGGTCTTGGACTGACGATGATAGGAATACAGAGAGTATGGGAAGTGTGGCACAGTCTGAGAGGATTAAATGAAGTTCAAGGTCGGTGGCAAAACATCGCACGTGTGCGAAGTAGCTTTCGCTGAGGAGGTAAACTATAGAAAGATCGGCAAAAGCTGCTCAATCATGGTGTCAAAATAGAGATAATCCTGGGTATAATTGCTCTTCTCGGCCTGCTACCAGCGCCTACAGATTCTGTGAGCATACCGGCAGCTCTCAGGCTCAAGTCAAGTCAAGTCAAGTAAAATAATCATGGGGTAAATCACGCCGCTATAGTACCAAGTTATACCAACCGATCTTATCCCTCCGTTGACAGCCTCAGAGTAAACCCTGGATTGTTTTGGTGTTCCGGAAATCAGTCTCGTCGCAATAATTGAATAGTTCGTCTTTGCTTTATACAACGGCGCCAGGCATGAAACCATTTCGAATTCCTCTTCTCGATAAGCCTCCTCTTATCAATGTGTACCAAAACCTTTTTCTCCAGTAAATGATTTGCAGATTTAAGTTCCTTGAATAATTGTGGTTGAGGTATAAGACATGTCATAACTATGAATATCATATATCTCTGCAGTTTTTATACATTCATTTTTCTGATTTCTGACTTTCGACTTTACACATTTCCCAACTGAATACTCCCGTTGATTTGATTCCCCTTTCGGATCTCGATACTTCCTTTGATTCAGCATCTTTGACTCGATACCTAGAGCAGAAGATATACTCTGCTTATTAATCATAGTCTAAAGTAATATCGAGGATTTGGAAAATAAGCTGTCGAAAGCAATTTCTAGTTGTCAGATCTGGGAAATGAAGAAGTAACAGTATATAAAATACCCTGCCCGTACTAATGGTAATGTTTAGTTATTCAAAAAATCAAAAAAAAAAAAAAACCCACACACAGCATCAGCCAGATAGCCTCGCGAGTAGAATTACCGGCTTCAAGGGTTCTGTATACCCTTCAAAGTATCGAGCCACTCTTTACACTATACCAAGTAGTACACTGCACATTTTAGAGTAGAGCCTCTAGTCCAAGCTCCAATTATACACAAGAGGTACCGGACAGAGAAAGACCTATTCTGCTACTACAACCAAGCTAGATACAATATCTGCTGTTTGATTCCTTCTCTGCTCTGCACTGTGACTAGACCTCTCTCTCAGATGAATGTCAAAACGCACGAAAACTAGGGCACAACCGGAGCAGGATCCGGCTTTATCTGGATAGGTTTATAATGTATAAGAAGTAAGAAGTCATAATCAACGCTTCTGCTTAAATCACGCCTTTACCGGTACCAATGTCCACTCTATGCCCACTCTACCGAACATCACCTAGACGAAATCTAAATCCAAATCCATATCCAAATCCATTTCCAAATCCGGCTTCTCCTATTCCTTCTTCCATCAAAGCACACCCCTTATACCACACCCTAAACACCACATAGGCATCACCTACTCAGTAATATAGTACAACAGAACTCAGCATCACAAAATACCTTACCCTGCGCCTTGTGAGAGATCCATACAAGTCTGATGACATTCGCTCCCCTCTCCCTGCCTCATGTCATCAGGCCGGTCCATTTTGCAAATTGCAAAGTGCACGACATATAGTCGGAACTTTGATCTCTACTCTCTGCTCTCTGCGCTCTTATCTCTACCCTCCACCACACACAAGTAGACGTACCCACAACCACAGCTCTCTGGGAAAAAGCAAAAGAGCAAACAAGGGAAATATAGCTTGCCTCGTCGCAGGCCACCCAAACCCCGCATGGCCATCCTCTGCAAGCCTACAAAGGGGGTTTGACATCGCTGTGTAAGGTTTGGTTATACTTTCATAGAGTGTTTAGCCTGCGGGAAAGAATCTGCACAACCTGCACAATCTGCATAAACCGCATCCCTAGCAACCGCTCTACCCGCTCCACCCGCTATACCCGTCCACCCGTCCATCCTCGAAACAGCAGATAACAGCCCATTCAACAACCCATTTGTACTCCTCGCTCGCCCAGGAATCAAATGACAACGAGGCGTTCGTTCTCAAGCGGCACGCTACAAACAACCCGATCAACAAGGCTAAAATCATAATATTCACATCCTCCCAAGGAAAAAGAAGGAAAAAAAAAAGCAGCTGCGTTAATACACTGAGCTGCACACTACCGCATCATCCCTATTCGGCTTCACCTCCGTCTTCCTCGCCCGCAACAGGTTTCGTTCAAGAGAAATCAACATCGTCGCAGGAATTGTGTAGAGAAGAACAAGGAGACGGCGACTCGTGGGGGATTCCTACCTGCTGATCGAACTGCGATACATGTTTTCCTAGACTAGCACAGGCTAGGGCAATGGTATTGGCAAAGTTGGAAATACGCTTACTGTGTATACCTCCCAGCTTCCCATTTTCTGACTAAACTCTCCCTAGCTGTCACTTACTAGCTACGAACTATAACGCCCAGACTATATAACCTCCTAAAGTCCCTCGTTTGCCCTCTGCAGTGATGACCTCTCAACCTTTCAAAGGCCTGGTATTCCGTGATAATAAAAGGGGGG
>JAENRP010000073.1:67031-78266 GCA_024741835.1 Diplocarpon mali | reverse complement strand
CTTCATCGTTTCAAAGCTTGCTGTTAAAGTAGAAATCGCTTTTCGTCTGATAACTTGTACAATCTCAATAGTTGAGTAATCACGTACTGCTCTGAGATGTTGCTAAATATCTATAGTAGTAACTTCTGACACGAATGCAAGTCTTCCAAAGTTATGGTGCGCTGGAAAAGCTATACGGTGCTTCTACAAAGACAAGGGTAGCGTGGTGAGCAGGATGTAGAGTAGATGCGCTCGAAGACTGTGTAATCGCGACCATAGCAAGGACTACTCCCGAGACACCCGGGTCAGTTATTAGATCAATTGCTGTACGTATTACGAAGTGGCAAATGCAAGCTAGGCTCCGTTGGCTCATCCTCTAGTCCAGACTAGAAACTCATCATGTCCAAAATCCCGGAAAAAGCCCCTGTTCGCCCCTTGCCCACCAAACGCTGGAAGATAGAAGAAGAAAAGAGAAATCAAATGGTGCCCTCCAGGTGCGTCTTGTTGGTCTTCCACGCCGTCACCTCGATCGAGATCTTCATCTCGTCGTTCATGAGCCCGGCCTCCATCATGGTCATGGCCGGCTTGGTGTCGCCCCACACGGCGCGGAGGGTGGGCCAGGTCTTGTGGAAGTCCCGCTTGTCGGGCAGGATGTAGCGGACGCGCACGACGTCCCGCAGCGAGGAGCCGGCCTGGTCGAGCGCAGCAGCGATGTTCAGGAAGGCCTGTTCCGTCTGCTCGACGACGGAGGGGGAGATGATGCCGGTCTCGTAGTGGATACTGTACGCGCGCGGTTAGTGCGAGTATCTCGAGGCGAGTTGGATGATGGCCGGTATCCTGCGGCGCGACGGGGAAGCGCGACCGCCGCCGGGCAGAGAGAGGTAGACGAACCCAGTAGTCCCAGAGACCTCGATCCAGTGACCCGTGACCACCGCGCGGCTGAAGCCAAGCACGGCCTCGAACTCCGAGAACGAGGATATGTTCTTCCGGCCGTGGTCCGCGTTCAGCTCACCCATCGTGGGACGCGGGAGGTGGTACGACTCTCGCCGCTTGTCGATGAATGATTTCAGCATCGTGCGGTCGCCAACAGTCGGATCGAGTCGTGGGAGTGAGAGTGGCAGCAGGCTGAGAGGTTCGGGAGGGCCAAGGGCGATGGCAGGGAGACGGCAGCTGGGCGGGTTTCTGGAGGAGGCGCACGCGTTAATTATACCCAGCACACTAAGAGCGTGAAGAGAAAGGGAACACCAAGAGCTCGGACTCCGGACTCTGCTGCTTGTTTCGTCTCATCCTCTCAACACCTCCTGAAAGCTTGGCGGATCAAGGGACAGGAAAATCTCCATCTCGCTGGAGGGGCTGGGGGCGAGGGGCCGAGCCCTCTGCAATGGCGGGTTGTGCTGGAGACTCCCCGGATGAAGTCCAGAGCCCGCCTTGGAGAATTGGAGTTGGGAGGGGTCAGGGGGATCAGTTCACCTCGTGGGCTGGCTTCCGATAGTGTGGCACCGCGATCAAGAGAACGCGGGGATGCGGGGGGGGGAGCAGAGTTTGGAGATCTTGTAGGCGAAATGCGTCCAATGCACGGCCGCGGAAGAGCGGTACGAGTGCGGTCCAGGAGCGAGGCGGAGAGAGGTGAAGAGCCGACGAGGCGTAAAAGGGGCGTGAAGAGTCAAGGAGGTTGTGTGCGGTGTGTCGAACGAATTCTCACGAGATGGTATCGCCCGCAGGTATGTAGTAGATGGTAGATGAGATGGGGTGGTGCTAGCACAGTCATCCCTTAGTCATGCCACGCTACGAGGACCGCTCACCGCTTCCCTTTCCATCTTGCCGACCTCCAACAGGTGCAGAACTGCCGACCGATCACGCATCTCACCCTGCTCACCCTCCCACTACCACCTACACGGAAGTGCGCGTCCTCGTGATGTGGGCGATGGCCCGGTCCCGTGACTCCTGTCCAGCAGGAGGGTTTCTGGCGGTTTAGAGCCCATGCCAACATGCCCACGGCGTGGAATCTGCAGTCCAAAGTAATGCTCGACATCTGAAACCGGCGGTGCACGTCGCGCGGAGGTTTGGCGTGTCACGCGACAATGCTAATGCCGGCCTTGGGGGCTTACCGTGTACAGGATGCCGGGCGGCGCGACCTCTCGGCCCTCCTGGCGCTAAGCTGCTTTCGAACACAATAAGTCAAGCGAGGTCGGGACGGCCTCCCACGCCGCTCTGGTGGGCTTGGAGTTCGCAGACACCGTGGGCTTCAGGCCGGTACCTGCGCATGTAGACTCCAATGTGCTGGCTCGTAGCTACTCGGATACTTGAGGCAGTCGACCGGAATAGCCCGCAGCTCATGTGACACCGGGCGAGCTTGGTATCTCACGTGAGGTGGAGAGTTCCACATAGGGGTTTCCCTCGGTTATCCAAGTATTTGATACCATTATACCCCCCCTCTCCCCAGTGACGAAGTTATTTCTAAGAGCACCATGCGTGAGATTGCTGCACATAGCTTGGCTGAGCAGCGTGATTGCTTGTTCGCGCGCAGTGTGCTGGACGCTTTGGCAAAGGGAGTACTTCACGCCACAAGGTCCTAGATTGCGTTCGGCTGTTTGTCTTCATGTAAACTGATGTCTTGTCTACTGCGAATCCAAGGTATCTGCTCTCAAATCAATAGAGCTAGTTCTTGCCAGGTGGTTATGGTGAGAAGCAGGAAGAAGACTCTACAGCAACACAAGCTCGCAGGCTCGCTCTCTTGGGTTCTATAGCCTTAGAGACAGCGTTTTTGGAGCTTATCGGCGAAGCTATCATTGCAGGGAGCCTTACCCGGGGCGTCTGGGAGTGACAGTCTGGCGGCTTGAATCTTCTTACAAGTGAGTCAGAAGGCTTGTTTATTTTCTTTCGCTCCTACATCTGAGGGCATACCATCTGTATTCGGCTGGCTAAACTGTACTGGCAACGTGGCAGCTCAAATTCTAGAGTTGAGAGCCTAAGTTCCGCGTCGCAGGGCAAAGAAAAGCCAAGTTGGTATACGGTCAAGGGACAGATTGTATATAGGAGAATAAAAATAGCTATTTCTCCCGAGCTCTTTTATCACTAGTGCAGCAGATCCAGAATCAAATTCATGGCATTCTTTGGTCAGAAATACTTTAGAATAGTAATTTAGAGTACAAATACTCAGATCCAAATCGCAAAAGTAATCTCTGATATATAATGTACTGTAATTGGAACTATAAGAAAGACTACAGTTCATCACACACTTATCTCTCCAGGCTTTGAAGCTGTCGGCCACTTCTTCGCCTGATTCAAGTCCCTACTTTCCACCGGATTTCTGCCCTGGTTTCGATCCAACGCACTCGAGAGCAGAAACACAGAGGGGCCTACATGTTCGTTGTCTGATTCTATTCGCGTCAGGCGTCAACGGCCTCTTGAGCTCCAGGATATTCCCAAGTGTTGACTACTAGAATTCGGATCGCGCTCTACTCTAGGCTTTCACAGTGTACACGTTTGGATCCCCTATTTGGATCAAACACAGTATCTCTCTTAGATGTGCACGCCTCCCCATACGCTGAAGCACACTCCTGGAATCTGCGATGCGAGGCAGATCCCGGCTGTACGCTCAGTAGCTCGCCTGTGTAGGATCACGTGAAAGGCATCTAGTGAGGTGAAGAGCTTCGAGTTACCACGGGAGCAGTATATTCCTACTCGCTCTAGTTCCAGCTACCACATGCGCAAGAGCCGCTCTACAGACGCCGAAGCTTCTCACAAGCCGTCCAAGACAATTCAAGGGATGCAGCCCCTCCAGTGTCTTCCCTTGCAGAGGCCGTCGGTCACGAACCTTACCAATCTACGGCTAGCTGCGAGCGGGCATCAGAGACCCGGAGGACGCCGCTTGTTGCTGCTCGCCGAAGCATGGCGGATTCTCAACTCATTCACGAGTACGCCCAAGATCCCGCGGGCCGAAATAGTACTCCGCCAGTTCGGCTCCCGAGTCCGATTGATCCGAGACCCCTACAGATGGCACGCCGTAGGCAGACATGCCCCGAGACGGCGGTTTCAGGTATAGACGCTCAGAGCCCAGAGGCTGGGATATCGACCGATGCGTGATCTACTGTACCCGGAAAAGACGGAGAAGCTCTATCTTTAGATTGAGAGGGTTTAGTCCGGGTCGCGAAGCGTTCTGTCCGCGCCGCTCGATTTTCTAGGCGGTCGGGATCCGTACCCGGTGAAAGCCCGGTCTGGTTTTGGCCCGCTCGATATACATATGCATATGTACGTGAGGAGCCTTCACATTAACGAGCTTTCTTTTCTAACCTATGCTTCAGAATACGGTCTCGCAGCGTAGAATGTACAGTAGTTTTGTGCTTTGGGTAGCTGTTGCCAGCTATTGTGGAGTACTGACAACTGGACTTTAACCCATGGCGTCTGCGAAAAGAAAGAAAAAATAAGGAAATCGAGAAAGAAATAGGCTGCGGCAATACCGGCTTGTCCCTGTCACCTGGCTCGATTTCAGGACACTCTCTGTATAACGATCTTACCGGGCAGCCTCACCCCCTGTTCCCCCCTCCCCCCCCAGTGAGCCGGGGACATACCCGTGGCCAGGTCTGACTGTTTACTAGCACGAGAGGATTTCGGTAGTTGGTATTGAACCACGCCAGTCGGGTCTCCATAACCGCGGAGGTTAACTTGGTGTCGGCATATAGGTCATATGATCAACGGTCATGTGGCCAGTCACATGACACTGAAGGCTTGGCAGCTACTGTATTTACTCTACGCTCTCGAGGAGTAGCTTCGAGAGCAAGCCTTTACACACGAATACAATCCGACGTATTCGAGAAGCCTCACCTGTGCACATAATCAGCGAATGTGAAACCAACACTTGGCTATTCGAGAGCGGTGCTGTCTCGATCGGGCTGCCAGGCTATCACCACCGATACTCGAGGGTGGATCTGACTCGGCTCTGCGAATTCTCATCAACGCAGTCGATCGAGACATCACTGATCGAGCGGAGACGCACACTACGCATCCTTCCCCCGAGGGCGGCGAGTCAGGGTCGTGCAAGTCCTCCTTATTTTATCCTGATTTCTCTTGTTCTACACAGTAACTGTGGTCGTCGTAGATCGAGAGAAAACAGTTCCGGTATTCCACTCCTAGGAAAGCAGGATAGATAGTCTTCTTGTCAATCGTATCAAGAGAGAAGATCAGAAGAGTGAGCCTGTGCTAGTTATACACTTGGCGCATGATGCTCAGCGTACCTGTTGCGAACAGGCACAGGGCCACGTTTCAAGCACGTGCCCGCAGCGGGAAGCGGGAGCGGAGGCGGAGGCGGGAGGCGGGAGGCGCCATGCGGGAGGCGCCATGCCGGCGGCAAAGACGGTAAAGCAAAGGGGCGGAGAAGAACTCTCCTCCTTTTCCCCAACCTACGTAGCGCAACCCTAGGGAGCAGTGCAGCTCGTTCTCCTCCTCTTCTTTCTACTCCTGAGGGGCAGGCCGCGTCAACATCATCGTATCCCTCCGCGTCTTGAAGCCGTGAATCCTCATCTCGGCGACGTTCCCATCCGTCAGCGTCGCCTGCGGCTCCTAGTACCAGCCCACGCCAGTCACAAATCACCCTACCGAGAACACCGCAGCGGGTAAGGACAAGTCACGGCACGGGTGAAGGGTTCCCACGATCTTTCTTTGCATATACCTGGGGTCTATTTGTCAGGGTCGGTCTCCCCACGCCCCGTCTACTCAAACACCATCGTATTCCTCAGCGTCCCGAGCCCGTCAATGCTAACCTCCACCACATCCCCATCTTTCAGCGGCGCCTGCGGCTTCTGGAACCAGCCCACGCCCTCGGGCGTGCCCGTCATGATGGCCGTGCCCGCCGGCAGCGTGCGCCCCTGACTCAGGAAGCTGACCAGCTCCTCCGGGCCCCAGATGAGATCTACGGGGCTGTCCTGCACCACCTGGCCGTTCACCCTCGTCGTCAACTGCTTCTCTTTCAGGCTCCCCAGCGCCGCGGGGTTGGCAAGCACCGAGCCGACGGGAGCGAAGGCATCAAACCCTTTCGCGTAGCTGAACTGCCCGACCTGGAACAGCCGCGCCGTCAGGTCGTTGCCGATCGCGTACCCGCGGATGTACGACGCAGCGTCGGCAACGGACACGTCCTTCGCAGGCCGCGAGGTGATGATGGTGAGCTCGCCTTCGTAGTCCAGGAAGTTGGTCTGCGCGGCGGGCGGGATGGGGACAGGGCCCGGCCCGGCGAGGGAGGTGGGGGGTTTGTACCACATGAGTGGGTTTTTAGGGATTTCGAGCTAGCAGGGTTAGCTGAGCTGAGCTGAGCTGAATCGAGTTATGGGTGGGAGCTGGTCAGATTAAGGAAGGGAGGTGTGATATGGATGTTGTTATTGATTTTGGGGGGGGCCTTACGCCGCCTTCTTTGGCGTGATTGGCGTAGTTCAGCCCGATGCAGATGATGGGCAGACCGGGTATCACTGAGGGGAGTAACTGTTCGTCTCCGGATCACGCATCAGCTCCAGGTCAAGTCAAGTCAAGTCTTGCCCTCCGGTATGGAAACTGGCCGTTACAAACCTCCTTGATGGTGAGAGAATCGAGATCATCAAACGACAGGTCCCCATCGAGAGCGGAGATCTCCTCGAAGCTCTTCACCTTTTCTCCTACGCCAGGAGGGGTAGAGGTCGTGCTCGTGTAGTACGGCTTCCCATCTTCCTCGGCTGTGAAGCGTACTAGGTGCGTCCAAGGAACCATGGCTGGGTGGTTGCTTAGATGAAAGGTGTGGCGTTAAGCAGTGAGACAGTTGGGGTTTGGATGCGGAACAGTTGGTTGTTGACAGTTGGATAGATGGTTAAGATGCTAGGTGGTGAATGGGTGGGTGGGTGGTTGGTTGGTGACTGGATTAGTCGATCGATCGATTTAGTCGCTGGATTCTTCCCTTGCGAGGTATCTGAGAATCGAGTGTAATGATTCGAAAGGGAGCAAGCTAAACCGGTCAGTCGAGGCCAACGCATGCAGGAGAGAGGAACGTGCCAATATATCACACGATGGAAGTCCCCTCTCCTGGGAGAAACCCCTCATCCACCGCGGGTACCTGCAATGTCAACAGCTCGGCCTTTGGCGCGGCCCCTTGCACAAGCTCGCTCGTCCGTGGGGATGGTGGGCAATGGTCAGGAGGCAGCACAGCCGATGCCCACAGCCCAGCCTCTACCTCCAGACCAACGTCCATGTCAACATCCACATCAATACCCGTGGCCATGTCCGGTGTATTGGCCCATTTCCCATGGCCCATTTCCCATTTCCCATTTCTCACTTCCCACTTCCCACTCCCCATCACGTCCACAACGCCCACATGCCCGCATCGCTCCCCCACAACCCCGCAACCCCACAAATCCACCAGGCCCTCCTGCGATGCAGCAGAGGGCGGTTCCGCGATGAGGTCCACCCGGTTTGCCGGCTACCAAAACGCGCTGCCAGGTGCCAGGCCAGAGTCGACGACGGGCCCTTATCCACTCGTCGTTCCGACCGTGGTGGGCGTGAGAAAGAAAGAAAGAAAGAAAGTACGGCATCGCCTTGGCATCATACATGGATTGCGTGGCGTGGCGGGCGTGAGAGCAGACGAGTCCTGATCTCATCCAGTGCCCTGGCAGACGTCCCATAGCGGCGCATCCGCATCCACATTCTGGAGATGTGGGACTCGTTTTTCTCGCTGCATTCTTTCGCCAAAAGTCGACCATAATACCTCCGGGTTCCTGTGAGTTGTATTCGGGAAGGGCGTGCGACTGGCGTACTAATTGCTACTCATCTCTCGCGAGCTGCTTCCTGCTTCCTGCTTCCTGCTCACCCTTCCCGGCGTTGCTTACTCGCTTGAGTGCTTCTCACATACCCATCGCTGCATCTCCTAGCCATGAGTTCAGATCAACAGGTTGAGACGACCGACGTTCTGATTGTCGGCTGTGGTCCTACCGGCGCTCTACTCACCACACTCCTGGGGAGGTTCGGCGTACAGAACCTCGTGCTGGAAAAGGCACCGGGCATCACCGATGATCCGCGAGGGGTCTTTCTCGACGAGGACGGGCTCAGGCTGCTGCAGGAGATCGGACGGTATGATAAGATCTATACCGAGATCGGCTCTCGTACGTCCCCCCCAAAGTCTTGCAGCGTGATCTGGGGAAATAGAGCAAGCCTGGAGCAGGCAGGTGAGGTGGTAGCCTGGTAGCTCGTGCTGACCGTCGGTCGTTCGGTGTTGGCGCAGCTCCTGGGATGATCAAGTTCATCACGAGCAGAGACGACTTGCACGAGAGACCGTTCCTCAAGTTCAACATGGACACGGTAGGTCCTCCCGCCCCTCGACACTGCACCTGGGCTCAGACGAGACCCGGGATAGACTGAAGGGGGAACGGGTCATGTTGGGGGCATCGTGCACCGGCAGCCAATGCTCGAGAAACACCTCCGACTCGCCGCGGCGAAACACCCATCCTCGGAACTGAGATCATCGTGCACCGTCACTCACATCGAGGAAGATGCAGACTGGGTACACTGCACCTACGCGGACGCCTCGGGCGCCGAGCGGAGAGTCCGGTCCAAGTTCCTGGTGGGCTGTGATGGGAAGCGAGGCTTCACGAGAAAGCTGTACCTGGAGCCCAGAGGCGTGCTGATGGAGCAGGCTTCCTCGTGAGTAAACAGACCGATCCGAAGCATCGTGGCACCTGAGGGCAGCGCTGACAGCAGGGAGCTTCGGCTACAACGAAACCTGGGTCGCCATCAACTTGAGGCTCACGGCCCCAACACCTGCCTCCCATCCCGAGCTCCCCTTCTGGAGGCTGGGCTACACGCCAGCCCAGGTGTACGACCTCTACTTCCCCCCGCATTTCCGATTCGTCTGCAATGACTACCGGGCGGTGGTTTGTGGCCGGTTCGGCATCGAGGCGGAGCTGTATTGGAGACTCGAGTTCGTCGTGCGTGCTGGGGAGGATGCGGCGTACATGGCGAGCGAGAAGCAGGCCATGCAGATCGTCATGCCTTATTTGACCCACGACGGGGCGGCCTTTGGGTATGTCCTCTGCGCCCTCCCTGCCCCCTCTGCTGTTGCGTGTGAGGAGTCCGGTACGATGCAATGTACTGAGAGCTTCCAAGCTGCGCCGGCAGTGAGTTTCCATTCCCATCCGACTGCCTCGAGATCATACGCTCTCGCCCCTTTGTCTTTTCCGCACGGAGCTGCAACCGCTGGGCGGTAGGCCGAGTCATGCTCGCCGGCGACTCGGCTCACGTCTTCCCACCCTGTAAGTCGCCCGGCAAGATCATCGCGGCTCCTTCTCACACCCTCCAGTCGGCGGCCAGGGCATCTCCTCCGGCTTCAGAGACTCTTCGGGTCTCGCCTGGCGCCTCGCCATCGCCATCCGCGAGGACAGCTCCAACCACGCGCACCTCCTCGCCGGCTGGTACCGCGAGCGGCAGCAGCAGCTCAGGATCTCCCTCGCCAAGACCGTCACCAACGGCTCCCTGTGCACCCAGGGCAACACTTGGAGGTTCGCCCTCACCAAGCTGCTGCTGAGCCTGCTGCAGATGATCCCCAGCATGCGGCGGAAGATCGAGGTCGGTCCTCGCGCCGAAGGCATGATCCGCTACAAGCATGAGCCCGGCCTGCCCTTCCTGGGCGACTCCCACGGCGGCATGAGCCTGCCGCAGGTCTACTGCGCGCCGCTCTGCTCCGACGCCCAGAATCCCCGCGTCATGTTCACCGACGACGCCATCTTCCGCGAGGGGAAGAAGGGCCTGTTCCAGGTCCTCGTCCTGCTGGACTCGCTGGCGGGCTTGTCGTCTATTCGCGCGGGTCTCGAGGGCCTCGAGAAGCTGTCCGGGGGATACGTGGAAGCCAACGAGGTGACGTTCCTCTTGCAGCAGGCTTACATCGACGATATCAAGGCGGGCGAGGGCGCAGGTCCGGATGTCTACCGTCTGGCGACCGCGGACGAGTTCGCGGCGACGGAGGAGCTGGTGAGGGGCAGGCCCGCCCCGGTGTATTATAACATGCATCAGATCCGCAAGGATGTCGAGGGAATGCGCTTCGTTGTCGCGAGACCGGATCGCTTCGTGTATGCGGCGTGTGAGACGGTGGAGAGGCTGCGGGAGATCTGTGCGGGGATCCGGCAGGAGCTTGGGGTCTAGTCTGGGTGAGTCTGATCTCGCTTGTATTTGTGGGTAGTAAATAGGGGGTAGGGAGCATTCTGGGTAAAGGAGATGATGATCTGAACAAGTACACTCCCCGCTTCGAATGCTGCATACCTCGTATGACTCCTATGTTTCCTAACATGTCCCTGGGAAGGAGTCGCAGGTGCACTCCTTTCACTCCCGTCTCTCACTTGCTACCCGAATCACCGGAAGCATGTATCCAAAAACAACGAATAGTTGAGCATACACACTTACATACGAAGTTGGGAGAGCGCAAAAACGGTCACAAGATTCCAGAAGGAAGAAGACCAGGTACAAGCATTATGTTTGTAAAGCCTTAAGCCTAAGCTCGTCAGGATATAAGAAACAAGTAGGGCAGGATCAGGGTAAGAGGCAGTAGAACAAGCGGTTGTAGTTCTCTAGATCAAACACTCATTTGTTCTATGGATTACAAGGTCAAGAGCAAATAGACTTCAAGAGTACGTATGTATACAAGAGGATCAAGGTTCCAACGGACTCCCAGAGCTTACACAAGCGAGGAATAGCACAAACACGCCAAAATCACTCGAGACAATCAGCAAGAGGAAGCAGACAGCGAGTGGAGTAGTGGATGTGGAGTATTCTGTGCGAACTGTACAAGATGGTTCCGAGGCCTTAGTCGATCCGCAACGGTTGGGTGCGGGCGACTTGTTGGAGCAGGCCCGTTTCGAAGAGGGCGGCTGTTCCGCTGATACATCTGTACCGGCATGTTTGAATTGTGGGATTTAACAGTAGATGAAGAGGGGCGCAAGGACTGAGTAGGAGAGGAGGTGAAGAGGGAGTTGTTCTCTGCAAACATCCTATCCAGGAAGACGCCTAAACATCACCTTAGTCTCTACCAGCGCGGACCAGGCCACATTCCGTGATGCCTGCCTTCACAAGTATTTGCTCGTAAGTTCAGGGTTATGATGCCGACGATTGATGGTGGGAAAGAAGGTGCTCTTGGGTCACTTCTACAGATTGCCGCCCAGGTTGAGCCCGAGCCCGACAAGCTGCAAGGTCATACCGGCAGTAAGATGACCGGAGCCAGGAGGATCAAAACGAGCTATATTTTTATTTTATTTTTTG
>JAENRP010000073.1:0-67015 GCA_024741835.1 Diplocarpon mali | reverse complement strand
AAAAAAAAAAAAAATTGGGCAAGGCCCATAGACAGATGATCGGATTGGTTGTGCGATTTAGGAGGCTATAGCCGAAGAATAGACCGAAAGTAGCAGCTCCTCAGAAAGCCATTTCGATCCACTAGAGCCCCGAGTCGACGATCCAATGATCAAGGGGCCAAAGTATGCGTGCATGCATCCAGAGCGGGGACAAGTGTGAGGAGCAGCGAGGCCTATATGACCGGTAGTCAGCGTTTCCTTCGTAATCTTGAGGTTAAAGCTCGTAGAGCAGTGCGGGGCCCAAGAGTTGGAGGCTAGAGATCAGAGGAGCTTTGGCCTTGGACTTCATGCTCAGCAATAGCGAACCAGACGAATCGGCAATAGCGAGCTTCGTTTGTTTGAAAAACTCGTCCTACGTGACCACCAAGGCCAGTAGCTGTCTTTTCCTGGAGCCATGTAGAAATGCCACTGACTGTTACGCCCAGTCACTTGGGCCGCGATATGGTGGTAGATCCCATTGTGTGTACCCCTCCAGGCCCGGCTCGGGCGAGTGGGCCATCTGTGCAGACCTCCGACGAGGCGGCCCGGTAATCGGGCGCTCGGGATTATGGTCCTTGGTCCACGGCCACCGGGGTTGGTCCTTGACTCTGGACTGCTAGGGGCTTGTTGGTTGCGAGGATAGGCGATTCTTTTGTCAAGCCTCGGCGTCGAGGAGGCGTGCCACAACACTTGCGAACTTGCCAGCCAGACCCCATTCGTTGATGCGCCGCAGCTGACACCCCAGCTCGCACACAGTCGCCGCTATGATCGATGAAGTTGCGCTCTGATTCCAAGTCAGATTCGCAATACAGGACAGCTGCCCGGCATTCGAGGCTGTCATGACTCGGAGTTCCAAGAAAGAGGTGTTGAATAACGTGCCTGACGGATCGAGAGGATTGTTCCCCGGCCCGTTATGGATGTAGCAATACCAGGCTACAGCAGCCGAGAACAGGAGCCGGGGCACATGCAAGGCGGGGATATCGTCGAAACGGAGGGCTTGCAGATTCTTCTGCAAGAAGAACGCATGCATCATGCAGCGCGCTGCATCTGGCGTTTCGGCCCAGCGGCGAACATAAGATATCGCATCCGGGGACTTCTCAGGACCGTCTCGTCCGATGGCGAGCTCGAGTTTCTCGACGTCGACAAAGAGGCTCATGTATACCCAATGCCAGAGAGCTATGAGACACATCCGGTCTGACACTCCTTCTGCCAAGACGTCGGAATATGCCTCGTGCCAGTCAATCAACGCTTGTTGATGGGCGCTCGAAGTCGCTGCATCCAATCGGCCTTCCCGGCGGTCCTCCGCGATGCACACTGCCCGACTCTCAAGCTGGATGTGCGCCGTAAACGAGTCCTGGACCGAATTTGGGCGAGTGTTGCCCTCCGGAGCAGGCGACTCGGCAGCTCGGATGGCAGACAGCCACTCGGGCGCCGTGGCGGCTCCGAAGGCACGATGCGTGGCTATGGATTGTCTCATGGGTTTAGCGTGTTTCAAGAGCGAGTCGCGATGTAGGAGAGACGATAATTCGGCGTCGTGGATCCTCAACGCCGGTACAATCCTGATGTCTCGATTAGCACCTGGAACTTGATCTCGACGGCCAGTTATCGGACCTCAAGATCTCTTCTTCCCGAATCCATTGTTTCCATGCCATTTCGAGCTCCTCTCCTGACAGATTCTCGAGTGGGCCTGTGATCGTGTGCCCGCTGTCAAATATATTCTCCCGTCGTGCAAACTAAATGCTCTGCTCAGTGAAGTGCGGTCGCGCGCAGCAGCTTACACTTACAGCGATTATTGAGCCGTGGTAACTCTCAAAAATGGCAAAATGTCTTGCATCCTTGTGAGCGCATCAGCAACTGCAGGTCCTGGGACGGCTCTAACTATTACCCCTGAGAGCATTGCAAACGTTTGGCCAATGACAGCCGCCTGGATCATCGCAAACATATCCCCTCGCGCGTGCTTAGAGGTATTGTTCTGCTTCGGCGTCAGAGAATTCCAGCCGGACCATATGGGGGGCGGTCTTACCGATGTGAGAATGAATCTGTTCAGGCCTTCAAACATGCGAATTCCACGTTGAACGGCGTCCGCTGATCCCAGAAACAGGCACCCGACCGACGCCATGGAGACCAGCAAAGGGCCGTTCTCAGCCGTCGGTTGGAAGGTCGGGGCGTGCAGGATCGGAAAGATGGGATTGAAGCACTTCAAGAACCTGCGCACACATATGTTCTGGTCTCAGGACGCATTAGCTAGAACCTTGCACGAAGCCATCCGTCAAGCTGATCCACCGATTGAGATAGATCTGCATACCAGGAAAGACGAAGAAGGCAGAAAGTCCTCCTGATAGATAGGCCGGACCAGGGCCTTGCGGAGCTCCCGCCGACACTCCTCGTCGACGATCTCGGACTCGCTGGGCGAAGCCGCAGGCCCCGAGTTCGAGATGCTAGGTGAGAGTTGCGGATAGTGCTGCTTCTCGGTCGTCCTCGGGATTCTCGTGAACCACAGTTCCCGGACGTCGATCGCGGCCGGCGGCGCCGTGCCGGTCCCCCGGGCATCCTGCTGGCCACGGCCGTGGTGGTGGTTCCCCAACGGCTCGAGCTGGCTCACGTCAGTGTCGGGCAGCGACGAGAGAGGCGCCCCGGTCGTGTCCATCCCGCTTGCCAGGAAGCCGTGGTTGGCTGCCCACAGCGACGCATCGTCCATGAAGCCCATGGAGTGGAAGCCCCAGATCTGCGAGCCCAAGGTGAAGTCGGCGACGGGGTACGTGGGAGTTGCATTCGGGATCTCCAGCGCAGTCGGGGGGGTACTGAGGATGGGAGTACGATGTCCTGTGACCTGGCATCAACACGAATAGAGCCGAAAGGAAGACCGCCGCGCTAGCTCGCCAGCCAGCCCAGCCTAGACCAGCCCAGCCCATACAGATAGAGCGGGTTCCGGGGACGTAGTACGTACTGGGCGGCAACAAATCGTCGCCGTTGCTGCCGAGATCCCCACGATACCCCGACCCTTCCGAGAAGGTCGCTCTGCGCTTTATACAATGCGATTTGGCGTGCCGGATCAGCGTGTCCCTAGGTAGGAATGCCCGAGTCAGCTCTGTGCTTGTGGTGATCTCCTGTAAATACCTCGCAGGGGGNAAGAGGGAAGAGAGAGGGACGAACTCGCGCGAATATCCTTTCCCGCAGGCACCGCACTTGAAGGGCTTCTCCTTGGTGTGGGAGCGCACATGCCTCAGCAGATGCTCGGCGCGATTGAAGCTGCGCTCGCAGTAACTGCACTCATGCGGCGGCATGGTCTTCGCAATCGGGAGCGCTGGTGGGAGCGCTGGTGGGAGGTGAGGGGCGGAGGGTCGAGGGGTTCGAGTCGAGCTTGGATCGAGCCGGCTAGGGGAGAAACTAGAACTGAATCTGAATCTGAATCAAGAAGTAGATCTGAAGCCGAGTCGGGTCTGGCTAGGGATTGGGATTGGGGTTTGTTCGACCCGATAGCTTGCCTGCCTTCAACCGCCTGCCCGGGCCAAGGTAGAGAGGTAAGACTCGATCCAGATTGCAATGGGAATCGAAGCGGAAATGGAGAGGGAGGTGGAGATGGATGGGGGAGTGGATGGAGAAACGGTGTCGGGAAGCAGAGCAGAGGTGAAGATGCACAACTACCGGCTGGATGACTCATCCGTCCCCCGGCCCCCCGCCGCTACGGCAAGTCGACATGATCAATCTGACTTTTACCCCGCTGGGCCGCAGCCTTCGCACCGGGGCCGAGCTTTACTTTTCCAAGCCCTATCGCTCTGTCACCTGACACGGCACCTGACGGAACACCTGACCTGCCATCTGACCTTGATGAAAGTTGCGTCGTGTCAAGTAGAACTGGGCCGAGGCCTTAGAGCATGGTTCCGAGACACGCTCGGCCCGGCCCGGCCGCCATTCCCTAGCCCCCGTAGTTTCCCGTGGTCTCGCCCGCCCTCAGGGGCAGAGACGCGGTTCTCTTGAGAACCCGAACAGATGTCCCGAGCCGGCACGCGTGAGCCGCTCTCGGGATCCCTCCTCGGGAGACTCCGTCGCCAGGCTGGGGGTTGCGCTGCCAGATGCCGCTCTCTGCAGACCGCATATGCAATACATATGGACAGATATAGAGATATAGAGATATGTATATGTATGTATATGTATGTATATGTATGTATATGTATGTATATGTATGTATATGTATGTATATGTATGTATATGTATGTATATGTATGTATATGTATGTATATGTATGTATATGTATGTATATGTATGTATATGTATAGATATCTACACATATATCCATCCCATATCTAGAGAGAGATATCAAAGCTGCTCGCAGACGCACCGTCTAGGGCACAGCCGACACGCGATCTGCAACAAGACCATAACCACGTCGAGCTCCTGCTTACGGTTCCCGAACACGCAGTGAACACGCAGTGGCACCGATCAGTCAAGCGGTCCCATCCGGACCGGGAGAGGTCTCGCAGTGGCACGTGATATCATATCAACGTAGGGTCCGTGGACACCCGTGTAACGCTTGTGAATTCCAGTAGAGATTTTCTTCTGCTCCGCGGAAAGGGAGTCTGGGCTAGTGTCGTGCTTGAAAATAGCGATCTTTCTCAGTGGCGAGCAGCAGCTTGCAAATTTCTAATCTAGCTATATATCTGAGCTCCTTCCATAGGATTGCTCCTTGGCCACTTCAGGGGTTGATTACATAAGCCAGTCCTTGGAGCCTCAGGCTCCTCGTGGCGCAACAGCTAGCTATGAGCAGTGCTTCCATCCCGCCGCGTGTATTTCCGCGGACGTCTCCGCTTCCCACATTTTATCTGCAAGGAAAAGGGCTTTCAAATGAAATGAAACGAGAAAAAAAGATAGAAAGATAGAAGAGACAGAGGGACGGAAGAGAAAATGAGCTAGTAGCATCCCGAGATAAGACTCGCCGCGGGAGCAGGGCACGTGTCAACGAGCAGTGGCTTTTTTTTTTTTCCTCGTCAAATCTTCCCAGAGACAGGAGGAGAGGTGGAAACCTTTTGGAGGGTCCCAAGAGCCCCATAGGGCCTCGGGTGGCTGTGGGATAGAAGATAAGCACTCTCCCTCTGTGAGCTGAAGCCCGAATTTTGCTGGGCGGCGATCGGCTTACGTCTTGGTGCATATGTTCTTTGAATATACTACGGTCCCGGAAAAGTAAGCCTGCTAGATTCAACTTCCCATCAAGAAGACGAGAAAAAGATAACAGGCAATCCAGCTCTACGGCTTACAACTCTTTCGATCCAGATCTCATTACACTTACGTTGCGACGCAAAATATAAAAGACGCACAATGCCTCGGAATAACAAGGCTGCTTTCAGTGATAAGTGTATCTACCTACATCACCCTCCCTTACGATAGTTAAGCCAGCTACATCCCATCCACCGCCGCGCGGTCCCTGGTCTTCAAGCGAACCATCAAATCCGACTGTTTGGAGAACCAGTACGTCTTGACCGTCCACTCCGGCGCGTCGGAAGCCCAGTGCATCTCGAACTGGCGCAGGATCTGAGGCACGAACTTGCCCATCTCCATGATGGAGATGTTCTTGCCGATGCAGGAGCGGGCTCCATATCCGAACTGCGAGAGCTTGTTAGCGATCTTGGCTACCCAGGGGTCGATCTAGCTTGTGCGTATGCGTCTGCACACACGCCGGCTTCTCGTTTCACAGGCGCGCTCGGTTCGAGTCTCGACTCTTCCTGGGAGCATTGTGCTGACGGTTAGACAGGGGGGAGTTCGTGAGGCGTGGCCGGTCGGGGACTGGATGGTGGAGCAGGGAAAATGATGCAAACACTCACAGTCAGCAGCGACCGCTCCATAATCTTCAACTGCTCCGCACTAGCCTCCAACCACCTCTCCGGCCGGAAGACCGCCGCATCGGCGCCGAAGACCTCGGTATTGCGGTGGATGACCCACGGGTTGATCCCGACGTTGGTGCCTTCGCGGAGGCACCTCCCGCAGAGGTCGATGTTGCCTTTGGGCACGAGACGCTCGAGTGGGTAGGCAACGCCTGGGTGGCACCGCATGGCTTCTTTCATCACGACTTGTCTGCAGGCGGAATCGAGGCAGGTCAGTATGCTGTGACCGGCCCGGGACGCAGGCTTACAATGGGCTAGAGGGATGGAATGGGTGGCGTGGGTGGAATGCGCAAGACGATTGGAGTAAGAGGGGTGGAATAGGTTGCATTGGATGAGTGGGTAGTATGTTGGATATGACGGAATGGAAGGAGAGGTAAACATACAGATATTCCAGCTCTAAGCTCTCGCTATATGTGATAAACTCAGATAGCCTCCCAGCGCGCTGCGCATCGTCGATTTCTTTCTGCAACCGGCTGTATGACTGTGGTGTCTTCAAGATGTAGTAGAGGATCGCACGGAGGGAGATGGCAGTCGTGTCGCTTCCTGCGAATCTGCATCAAGGGTCGTATTAGCCTCAGACACGAACGCGGGCTCCCACCCTCCACTCCAGGCCGTAGATGGAGGCGGGCTATTACATACATGTTATTGCTTAGGTGGTTGACCATGTCCCGGTGAGATAAGCTCTCGCCGGTCTTCGCCCCCTCGAGGCGCAGAAAAGTGAGGAAGTCCGGCGTCGTCTTCTTCTCATCCGCCCTTACCGCCGACGAGTCGTATTCGTCGATGCACTGCTGTGTGATCTGTTGCCACGGATTCAGAATCAGCGCAGGTCCGATCAGGTGAGGTCTTGCCTTCTCGGCCAGGTGAGTGCCTATATACTTCCTCTCAGACAGGTGGGAGTTTTCGGGTGACAGAACCGTGCTCGAGCCCACGCTCACGCTCACTCACTTGGACAAAGGTCCTTAACGGATTCGGCACGTTCAGCCCCGGAATCGCCTCTAGCGCTCGCATCAGCTTCTGGTTCCCCGCCAGCCACGGATGCAAGCCGTCGACCTGCCCTACGAGCGCGCAGTACTTCTGGGTGGTCTCCAAGCCGGCAATCATGTCTCTGACATCCTTCCTCTGCTCCATGAATCCGAAGCGGCGGTGGAAGGTGATCATGCCAATGACGTCGAATGCGTACCACTGCAGCCACTCTCCCAGGTCGACGCCGCGATTCGGGGTCTTGCTCTCGTTCTCGAGCTCAATGTCGCGCATGGTGGCCACGAAGATGGCTGAGCAGATGTCGATGAGCGACTCCAAGAGGCGGAGGGACGACATGGAGAACTTGTTTGCGACAGGCCGCTTGATCGCCTTGTGGTATGCGGGATCGCGTGTCGAGAATAGGGATTCCATGCGTGCATCCTTGTAGAAAGGCGTGAAGGTTTCATAGAACTCGGCCTTTGTTCACATCAGCATCGTTCTCGGCTAACACCATCTCGCTCTCATCACATCCATATCCACGCTGTCCAATCGAGGTTCGCTGGCCCCGGTGTGTATACACGCCTCAGTATGTATGTCCATTCTGCGGACGCACATCCACATACCAACGTATACTCATATCCAACGTCCACACGCAAGACAACCCACGCACGATGGGCCCAAAAACCAGGAGGGGATAAGGAACAAGGGAATCAAGAGAAGGGGAGAACGCATGAGAGAGGGATAGAGAGCGCGCCACATACCTTGATAAAGGAACTCCCAATGCCATACAAAACTGGGATTGCCGCCGGATCCGCAATCGAAACCGTATTCGGCCCCGTCCTCACAATGTCGCCATACTTCCTATGTATCTCCATATAGAATTCTGGCGCATCCCCTCGCCACAAGCGGAACACTCGATACAGACCCGTGAATTTGGCCCAACGCGGCCCAGGCAGCGGCGCGAGATCTGAGCGGTACGCGATCCGCAGGGTCTGCAAGAACTGGTAGAGGGCGACGAGGAGGGCACCGCCGAGGATGAATGGCCACGGGTTGACACCCAAGTGGGCCTGCAGGCGTTCGAGCATCTTGAAGCTTGTGTTGCACTGGCTTGTTTTGCTGGCTCGACGCAGGTGGCGTCGCGCGAGACAGTGTCGGACTGATGCCTCGGCGGTGGAGAGGGATATTCCAGAAGGGAGTGCCGCAGGTAAGATGTAAGTAGAGGACTCTAGGACTCGCTGTATGTAGGGTTTGTGAAAGGAGGTATTCGGGTTTCCGTAGATGGAATATCGGTCGGCGTGTGGTGTGTATGTCTGGGCACTGGATGTTATCAACAATTCCAAGTATCAGCTAATCAAAGTACCGGCGCGGAAGTTAACTCGAAGATACAATCAGAATTATACAACAAGAGCTAAGCAGAAGGGAGGAGAATTGTCCACCTCGCTGTGGTTGTCGGGGTTGTAGTGGAGGTGGGAAAGCGGTGGTTGAGGGATTGTGGGGCTGTGGGGGTGGAGGTGTGGGGTTGGCTGACCTAATCCAAGACTACTAACTACTGAATAAGGCAGATAGGAGTGGGGACGGTACCTGGTCTCACAAACGGGCGGCCACTACCCGGGCAGTCCCGCGCCCGCAATATTGCCGGGGGGCTAGTGGCCTGGTGGCCTTGTGGCCTGGTCGCCTGGTGGCTTGATGGCCTGATGGCCTGATGGCCTGATGGCCTCCCGTGGTTTCGTCCTGTGACGGGGTTACAGACTTCGTCGCCCGCCGAACAAGACGGAGTGGGTAGATGGTGCCCGGTAAACAGTAACCCACATGAGAATATTCACAGGACACAGGACTGACATTCATTCAATCCGGCTAACCAGCTGCCCACCACTGTATTTGTTAGAATATACAAGGATTGGCTTATGTAATCGTACCTTGTATATATACTCCTGCAGCTCCATGGAACTCAGAATCTATACCTTTAGATTCTGTTAGTATTGGTGATCATCCCGACCAGACTCCGCATGTTTACAAGGTTGAACATGCTTTGATGTGGTGCTTGTTCGGCCTGGCCCATTCTTCGTCATCGTCGTCGTCGTCGTCGTCGTCGTTCTCGGCCTCTCGGCCTCTCGGCTTTCCGGCGTTCGAGTGCGGGTTTGGAATAACTACTCTTCAGTGCGAGTACACAGGAGAGTGGGCGAAGACCTCGTAGCTGTCGATACGAGCAGGACGGGAGTCGCGTGCTACCAATCCGTTACGCGGCGTGCCTGCTGCCGAGTACTCTACCCTAAGAAGCTCGGCATCGTCGATCTGCTCGTACCCACTCGCGGCTCTTTTCTTCTTGTTGTTCCGAGGACGGTGGATCCATCCCAGGGGCAAGAATCCAGCCAGATGTGTTTTTGAGCTATTCAGAGAAGTAACCTTAAGAGATGGCAAAAGTGGACGATCCCATGTTAGGCACGCTCGCTCTCTCGTCGCCCTTTTCTTCCAATCTCGAGTGCGGTGGATCACGCACCGGCCAGCTCTCTGTGCCATTCGGTTCTCAGGATTGATACGTGAAAGCGCTGCCTCACAGTATACTTGACTGTAAAGTACGATCGGCGGGCTTCTCGATCTACGTGACTCGAAATAAACAAGGCTGTCAGAAGCTACTCTAACTTGCGTGCCTTCTATTCATTCAGCCTGGTCCCAATCGAGGAGGTCCCTGGTACGGAGAGGCGCTTGTCAGTGGGACTTTTGCCCACTCTTTACCGAGTGGTGAGACCCATCGAGGCTCGGCGAACCACTGTCTCTCGTAGATGTCTATCGACTACCTAAACATCGTCCACAGGCTTGAGCTGTGGCAGAAACAGAAGCGGGGTTAGCTATTCCCACCATAAACCCCACATCGTTTCGCTCGTACGCTGAATACTTGGGTAGACACGCTGGCTGCTTTGCGGGCTGCTTAGCGAGCCAACAGACCCCTGGAATCCAAACACCCATCCGCGGGCCGTCGTCCCGGCAACAGAGGTCCCCGCTAGTCCACCACCACCGCTGCCCACATCTGTCCACGGTCCATTCCCACCACCACCACCACCACCACCACCACCACCACCTCCCCCTCCACCATTATCACGACGTAATCCGCACATAGGAAACCCGGCTGCAGTAGCAGTATCGGAGTGCTCGACCACATCCATGATTCTCTGGTGCTCTGTTTCCCGGGCGTTTCCTCGACGCAGGCGTACAATGACTTGACGGCGACCGGCGGGACTTACTTTGGGCTTGCTTTCGCTTCGGAAACAGGACTGAACCTAATTGGAAACTTGGGTAAGAGATGTTGATTCTTCTCCAGAGGTAGAGGGACGGTTGAGCAGAAAAGACAACCCATCCGGCTGCTCTACCCCTTTGTGGGTTTCTGTTCGCTCAAGTCATCGAATATACTGACACGACCTACATCAGGATATATTGCGGTACATCACTCACCTTCCATCCATTCACATCACTCCAGTGTGATTAAAAACAACAAATATTCATCATGGCAGCCACCCGCATCCAGCCCACACCCAACTCCCCGTCCAAGATCCAGATCGCGCGCGTCTCGCACGTCTACCTCCGCCACCCCGACCCGGACAAGTTCCTCGCCTTCGCCCAGGACTTCGGCCTGGTGGAGGAGGCGCGTCACGGCGACGCTGTGTACCTCCGCGGCTACGGCGTCGACCCGTACTGCTACGTCGTGCTGCCGAGTCTCGACGAGAAAAAAGAATTCGGCGGCACGGCCTTCCTGGTCCAGTCGAAGGAGGATCTGGAAAAGGCCATGAAGCTGCCCGGAGCAACGCGCAAGAGTCTGACGTATGCGCCGGGAGGCGGAGAGCTCGTCTCGCTGGTGTCGCCGGGGGGGACGAAGCTTCATCTGCTCTGGGGCCAGGAAACTCGGAGTGTACCTGATAAGGAGCCATCTGCGCAGGTCATCAGCGTGGGGCCGCAGAACCTGCCCTTCAAGAAGGAAAGACAAGGCGCGTACACGAGCTCCAGACAGATCTCGCTGCTTGCCTGATGGATCCTTATGTACCTGTCTATAGTTTGTATTCTTTCGCACGTGCAGTTCTCGCTGACCCTCGAAACAAAACAGGTGAGTTCCAGCGCTTCAAGCCCGGCCCGGCAATGGTGCACAAGCTCGGGCACTACGGCTACTCGACGTCCTCTTTCGATGCCGACGCCTCCTACTACCTCGACAACTTCAACCTCGCCCCGTCGGATATTCTCTACGATCCCGACATGCCGGACCTGGACGTCCTTGTCTTCCTGCACATCGACCTCGGCGCGGCCTACAGCGATCACCACACCTTCTTCATGCAGCGCGCGCCGCCCGGCAAGGAGACGGCAATGCACCACTGCTCCTTCGAGGTCGCCGACTTCGACACACAGCTGCTGGGCCACCAGTGGCTGGCCGCCAAGGGCTACGAGAGCATCTGGGGCGTCGGGCGCCACATCCTCGGCAGCCAGATCTTCGACTATTGGAGGGACCCCAGCGGCTTCATCGCGGAACACTATGCGGATGGGGACGTGGTGAATCAGGACACGCCAGTGAGCCGCCAGGAGGCTGGCCCGAACTCGCTGTCGGTCTGGGGCCCGCCTGTGCCGGCAGAATTCGGGGGGACTGGGCATTAGGGGAGCATAGGTAGCTTGAACTAGACTTGAGACGTTTCGTTGATGTAATGAACTTCGATCTTGTTACAAAACGCAGAGTCTTTCGAAGATCACCCAGCGTAATGAATGGGCAGCTGTATTGATAAAAAGATCTAATGACCAGTCTCAAGTAACTATCTGTCTCCCAGCTGGTACATATCCTACCAAACGTATTAAATTGGGCAGTTCTTGGTCAGCTTTCTAAACTCAGGAACACGTATATCACTGACCCGCCAGAATTTGATCGTTCTCAGAACCAATTCTTATCAATTTTCGTGTCTCCTTTCCTCGCGACTAAACTCCTCACTTTCCCCATCAAACTGCATCGTTTCCCAAAGAATCGCTCTCACCCGCCGCACACCGACCGCACCTCGAGGCAGCAGCACACCGGAATCCTCTCCGCTCGCCTCCCAGCACTCCACGCCGAATTCGAGCCAGCGACCCGTACCTGGCTCCACGGGCATGAACCCTACCCGCTCGAATCTTCTCTCTCCTTTTTTTCTTCTTCTTTTTGGCGGTAAGCGATCATTTTAAGCGAGCACGTGACAATGTCAACATAGAGCCCGAGGCGTGGTTCGGGGCTGGAGCTTGCTGCAGCGGTATGATTCCGGGTCGGGGTTGGGCTCGCGAGATGATGGGCTTTGCCATGGTCTTGGTTTGGGATTCGGATTTGGCCTTGATCTTGGTCTTTGACGGAAGGTGATGGGTCGCGGGATCTCGGAATGGTGGACTGCGATGCGGAGAGTGTTTTGTCTGCGGACTTGGAGGGGTGAAGGGTATGCTTTGTTGTAAACTTGGGGGGAGGTGGCAGATGAGGTGGTCCTGAGGAGCGTGGTGGAGAGTTTGGCAAGCTTTGACTTGTTTGTTTGTGTTTAGGTTAGGGTTTGGGTTTTGAGTTGAGGCTGGAGGCGGGGCGGGGGGGGGGAGGGCAATGCGGCTTTGTGGACGTGGGGGCTTTTTATTAGCTGCGAATGGATAGCTTGAGATAGGAACTCGCCAGGAACGTGGTTTGGCACTGGATTGTAAATACTGGAGCTCCTAGATAGCGGAGAGGTAGGAAGCGACACTCGCGGATGGAGGGCGCTCAAGGCTAGGAAGACAGACGACAGCCCGCCATAACCTCTTTGCAGGGCTCAAGAACTACCCTGGAACTCAAAGTAATCGCCCTTCCTAGCCAAGAGTACTGAACCGCACCGCCGCGCATCTCCTCCACCCTACCCTTTAGCCCCGCGCAGATGTTCTCGCCCTTCCAGGTGCCCTAGCTCAGCGTATCCCGCTCGCCTCCCCGCGCCGTAACCCGAGCCAGCAGCTTATCTTCCAGCTTCTGCAGCTGCGCATCGTGTACGGCCGCGTCGTTCTCGACTCTCGCCGTCTTGTCCACGAGCTGGGCGACGAGCACCTCGACGTCGTGGAGCAGGCACGCGCCGCACTTCTCGGCGCGCGTCCTACCGTCGTAGTGGGTGAGCGGGTGGCGGGTGAGGTGCAGCGCAGAGCGTCGGGTGCGATCCAGTGCAGACTCGCTGTCGCGGACCGTGGCTGCGTGTGCGAGGCAGCCGAATTGGTCGGTGGGTTGGGAGCTGGTGCCGGGACTAGAGGAGCGCGCGATGGCAGACTCGGAGGTTATGAGCTGGGGGCTCTTTTTCTGCTTCTGTAGCGATGAAAACTGTTCCTTCGTGAGACGAGTCATCGGCTTCTTGGTGCGGAAAGCGGGGTCGTGGGCTATCTGCTTGGGGACGTAGGAGATTGGGAGTTTCGAGATATCGATGGGTTTGGGCTTGCTAGGCACTTCGAGCGTTAGCTTGAAGATGTCCGGCTCGCGGCTGTCGATGTTATTGTCGGCCATCTCCCTGAGGCTATTGGTTGAGCTGGGTGTGGTTATTCTGAATGAATACTTAGTATTCGAGCTGTCGAGGAATGATTTCGAGGGCGGGATCTTGTTGGCTTACTAGAAAGTTAAGCCTGCTTCGTGTGTTTTTCCAGGTCTCTTTTTCGTGGCAGATGGAGACCGGGGGAGTTTTTTCGAGTTGAGAAAGGTTTGGTATCAAGAGGACGAATCCAAATCTTGTCCTAGCTTACTCTCCAATCTTCCACGCGACAGCAATTCATTTGAAGCGGCCCACTCAATGTTTTCTTCATGAACTCTGGACTAGCGCGACCAGCTATACTGCACTGCAGATTCAAATCTTGGCTCAGAAATATGTTAAACAAATGATCTTGCAAGAGAGAGTAAAGAGTGTATTATAAATCATTTTGCTAAAAATTTAAGAATTACTTTTTATACATCTACTTGAAAGTATGGATTGATTGAATTATATTACTCTACTCGCCTTGCATATAGGCCATCATCCTTCTCGCATTGATGAATGAATGCTCATGTCGTCTCGAACCGTGCGTGCCAGACTTCCTCGCCTTCTAACAGCACCTACCTGGAGTTTTGCGAATGTGTTTCGATATTTGCTCGCACTTGGCAAGAGTTCCCGTGCATCCTCAAGGACTGTATTCGACCCAACTCTACAAATACTTAAACGGAACTTTTAAGCTATCGAGGGGTCCTGTTTCACGGGAGTAGGATTTAACCGCATTATTGTTTCTAGTGCTGTGTGTTGGAGAAAGATAAGGGCCGATTCAATCGATTTACTTCACAGTTCATATTTGCATCAGGTATATCCGGTGCAATTTGCAACGGTTTCTTCACGTCTTGAAGACTGCTTGATATATTGCCATAACTGTAAAACCTTTGGACCACGTTACAAATTCCAAAGTGCAGCAGAATGGCACACTCATCTGACGAGCTTCTCGATTCTGTTATCTAAGTACAGAGCTAGCATACCTCACTGCCACAGACATCGATCATAAACTTGGGAATTTCAAAGCCATATTACCCTAGAGATATTGAGCGAGAATAAACACTAAGCGTACGTTCTGGGCGATACATATTGATCGCAAAAACAACTTTATATCAGAGGGAATTTGAAGAAGAGCATAGGGGATGCAAAGGGCCCAGCCCCAGCATTATGGAAGATTGGCTAGGGAAGGCGACATACAAGAGGGATAAACTAATTCTTGAACCTGCCATGCTGCTAGTGATAGAAATAAGGGTGCTAATAGTAAGATATCGAATCAAAGTGCTGAAAATTATCTGGTGATCGGGAATGGTGGACGATAGGGCTCGTCTCTATTTGTCTTGTGTGTCCATAGTAAAAATGGCATCGATTTCAGCTTTCTACGTAATAAACCAATTGAGCTATATTTCCGAAACGGATGAAAATATTTTCCTTTATACTTAGTCTTCACATTTGTAGTGATATTGTTTGCGTGATGTGAAACACTGCCCAGTGTACTCCTGATTCCCTCATGAGCGTGACGCCGACTTTGCATACCGAGTTTTCCAAAGACTAACGTCATGAGGTTGCGGAATATGATGATTTAGATGATCTGGACTTTTAATGTTTCTCTCTCAATATCAAGGCGAAATACATATAAGAGGTTGGCAAGTTCCCTGAGCAATCTCGATGCAGATATTCATTGGAATCTGAGGTGTAGGCTTTAAGTGTTATAGCATAAGGAGACGATAGGAGTAAGGATCAAGTGACATGACATGATCTTCTCTGATAACCAATTATCCCTTTTTCTTCTTCGGCTCTTCATCGTCGCCGACTACGACTACAGCATGCGCCTGATATCCCAACAATCTTCTCGGCCCTCTCCCATCTTCTCCTCATCTGCCGACCTCAAAGACTTATTAGATCTGTACTAGAATATGCCATCTATAGGCAATCCAGAAATATACTTTTAAATTTATCACTTTTTTCCATCGACGACCTATTCAGCTAACTAGAAGAATACCGCGTCTAAAGCTAAGGACGGCCTCCAATACCGTGTCTAGCTAAATCTTCAGTGGATTGCTGATACCAAACAGAAGTTTCTCTAAACGAAGAAGATTCTAGGTAAAGACGCAAGAACAAGTTTTTTGTTGTATATGGTAACAGCTTCTACTAGTCAATGCAACTTGAACTTCGTACCACTCATATCCCGACACTTATTACTCCCGAGCCGTCGGCCGAGAGTGCGGCTCACAAGCAAGGACCGATTTGCCAAATCTTTCACAGTGATTGAACATTGGCTGATAGAGTGAAATAATAACAAGAGGCTGTCAGCTAGCCTCGTGTGGCTTGATACTGTCCCCAATTCACTTGAAGCACGGGGCGAATTTGAGAAAAGCGCGCTAGGAGGGCGCTAGTGTCCCTATAATTGAAAACAATTTGATTTTTTCCAAGTAATTATCATCTGTCTCACATATAAGAAGCACCATCTTCGATCTTGAGTTAAACAGAATCAATCTTCTCTCGAGGCACATACGTCAGAAACATCAAAGATTACACCTGACCAGAGTCAAGATCAAACGATCTACTTCGACAGCAACACCATCAAATACCTTAAACCTTCGTCGTTCAAAAACCCCAAACCGATCGCATACCTCACCACGATGTCAGACCCATTAGCATCTACGACGGGCGCCAGCTGTGATAGCATGGTATCCGCGTCTTCTTCTCCCCCCGACCCAGTCACAAACACTACCCCGGGTCAACCCAATGGTAAGTGCCTTCGATGCCGATGCGCTTCCTGTCAAAATCGCAATAGTGAATGCGCAGGCTTCAAAAGTCGCTATGAAAACGGTCTAGAGAGGACGCGACAAGGGATGCTCAAGGGATTCCGAGATGTAGCATCAACAAAGGACTCGAGGATCAGCGAGCTCCAAGGCACCAATGACACGCTCCTCGATCAGTTGCGTGACGCGAAATCAACCGAGAGAGATCACGAAGATGAGATTGAGATCATGAGGCAAAGTATCGAAGATTTGGAGAACGAAAATGGGGCACTCCGCTCCGAGTTGAAAAAGACGAAGGAGGACTATGAGTCGCAAATGAACGACTGGACCACAGAGATGAAGGTCCGTTTGGACGCTGCAGACTCTAAGATTCTTAAAGATCAAGCGACTGCAAAAGCAGAAATGAAGACTACTTCTGAAAATTATGGCAGGGATCTCAAAGCCCTCGAAGAAAGAATCGCCGAGTTGAAAAGCCGAGTTATGGACGAGAAGAGAGCCAAGGATTCTGCTCTGCTTGAATTGACAGCGACGAAGGAGACTCATAAGCTGGAGCTCAACTTTATCAACATGGATCTTAATAGTAAGTCACTTGTTTATTTATCATATGACCTTTGCTAACTTACAATAGCTACCAGATCTGCGAAACAACAGCTTCTTGATCAGATTAATGCAGCCATTGTTGCTACCGCATATCAAGGGAATGGATCAGAATTTCTTGCTTCGCTTGTAAGCGTTTTCGTCGACGTGCGAGACAGAATCCAGGGGCTCACCAACCAGTTCCATGCATCTGCAGAGGCGGTGGAGTATACGGGTAGCATGGAAGACTTCCAGCCGTGGATCATAGATCGTCTTAAAGATCTAGACGGGGCGTTGAAGATGGCTTGCTCGAGACCAGTGGAGGCGGCAGAGAAGGTTCCCCGTCAATATGATGTCATTTCAGGATTGAAAGAAGAAATCAAGAAGAAGAACGCGAACTTGGCAGAGCTGGAGGCAGATATCAACACTCTACGCTCAAGAATGTCTGTGGCGGGGACTAAGATTGCAGACCAGACGAAGACTGTTACAGACCTGGAGTCTGGAGTCTGGGCCGAGAAAATCAAAATCCAGAAAGTTCTGACTGCGTGCAAGTGTCATACATCCGAAATCACTAGTCTAAAAGAAAAAGTCAGAAGTCTTCAAGCTGTGATCGAGGAGAAGAAGACTATAATCACACAACATAGGGAGGAGATTCTAACCAAAACGATCACTTGGAAGGACGAGGCTTCTCGTCTAGAAACAACCATCAAAAAGCTGGCAGCCGAGATCGAGGAGAAATTTCTCACAATCAAGAAGCAGCAAGAAGAATTGTTGAAATGGCGGCCTCAAGGACATAGGGCGAAGCACAACAGAAAGAGAGAAGAGTCAGAGAAGAGCGGCGAGAATCTCTTCGGGACCTTGCACAAGAATATTGAGAAAGACAAAGAGAAGACCGAATGTCCGTTAGACGTACTTAACCGTCTGAAAGCGATGCGTGAGGAGGTACTGAAGGATCACATAATCCCACCTACCCTTGCCCAATTTCGCCAGATGAACCGCATCAATGCCGAGAGAAAGCTTGCGGAGAATTCAGTCATGGAACAAATTCGAACCTCTGTTCAAGACGCCGCAGCTCCTCTGCCAACGGTCGTCGACACAGCCGTTCAGCCCAGCTCTCCAGATTCCCCAGTCATATCTACAAAGCCGAAAAATAATGTAGTTATTCTTGCGGTACGAATGGTAAAGAAGATTTGGGGGCTTACATTGGGGATTTAGAGGTACTGGAGACATCGTGTTTGAGTACATGTCAGAGTAACGGCCCGTGATATAATAACAAGCACCAAAAGCTGCGCAGATAAGCAGCACGCCGGATTCGCGCGGAACAGGATCGGACACTGAGAAAACGCTGGTAGATATGGCCACGGGCTCATAATGGATGATAGGAAAAAAGCTCAACGTCTCAAAGTTTCATGGACGACATGACCTTGGGAGACTGTGTTGAGCAATTGTAGGATTGACGATACCCAGAGAAAGACTAGATGTCACGGCGCCTAGGGCGTTTGGCGGGAGATTCGGAGCACTGGAATTGGGAAATGGATTGATGGAGGTGACGCGTCGAGATGGAAGTTAAGAGGGCTCCGCAGGACAAGAGTAGAGGCTCGACGATCTGGATTAGTTACCGGGCATATGTGCTTTCTTTGGTTGCCTTTGGCACCTAAACTCACCTACTTTGGTTGAGGGATCGCGCTCTCGGAAGGCTGTTCTAGATGTTGGATCTTCGGCTTGAGTCGTTGCGGCTGGCTTTGTAGTCATTGTCAAGGCTGGAGGGCTGAACTTTATAATCCGGGCTGGGGGGCGGCTGGATTGGATTTCCGTAGCTAGTCTTGGAGTAGAAAAATTATTCCTCGAGATGTTCGGCCTCGCGCCTTAACTTTGATTTGGTGCGCTTTGATAATATTTTCTTGGTATGCTTTACATAGAAGGGGTATCTGCAATATGACTTGTGGCGTTTGTAGCTTGAGCATCGCAAAAGCCCCGCGTCCCGTGTATAAACTCAGCAATGTAAGGAATAAAGTAGAAGATATATTAATAATTATATACGAAAACTAAAGATAGATCGCTAGCTCCTAAGCATCGATCTTATTGCAAGCGTGATACGTGTTTACTCTATACTTATCCCGAATAAAAATCTCTAAGATTGTAACTAATACTTCTTCCTATATAGAGTGGTATTTGCATTATGTTCAGTAATTAAAGTATAAAAGTTTTAATAATTCTATTTCTTTTTAAAAAAAACCAAGTCGCTAGTAACGATCTTTTAACTAAGGTACAGTTACTCGTTACTGAGGAACTGTTTGTTTATATCCGCTTAACACATCTTAAGAGAAAGCCAGAGTTTTAGAGTTATAGATGGCCAATATTGCATAAAATCACAATTATAAAATTGCTATCAAGTTCTTAGTCCATAGCCGACTTATTACTATTTCATTAATGTACTAATACTAATCGGATTAGTTTAATATCTGAACCTAATAACTTGGCAATTACGACCTATCTACAACTGATTTGCGCTTAAGTATTCTATATCTATCTATGCTACTACTAGTATTATTCTCTTTGGATAATCAGGAGATAAATTTTGCTTTATTTTCGTAGCTTTCGTTGGTCAAAAAATTATACCTCCACTTTCATATGAACAACGACTATCACAAACTCAGATGACTTTTTCTGCATTTTATATATCTCGCGCGATGTGGCAATTATACTACGATTAAGTTCTTTCTTGGAAAGTCCCAAGTATTGTTATACATTATCAAGGACAATTATAAACTGGCCTACCGCAGCAAATGACAATAATTATTACTCTCCGCCAGCATAAGATAACCAGCTATTGGGTATCGTCTCGCGTCCTGGCTTGCTAAGGCGTAAGAAGGCATCGTAAAAGAGACATTCGCGCCTTAGTGTAAGGACGGATGCAAAGCCGGTGTCCTTCCTATCCTATGTAGTAGGAAGATAAATTTGTAACATTTTATCAGCCATCAGACGGGAACACTGCCCAGGAACAGGTCTTCAGCCAGGTTTGTAATTCCAGCATATCAGTTTCGAGCTTTGATGGCGGGCCCTATTTCACGCAATGCTGGGCCGTCCCGAGGACTCGTATTTTTGTACCCAACCACGTCCTCAAGAACGCACATCCCGTCTTAGTATATCTGTAGCCTAGGGTCTAACCTGCGCTTTAACATCTCCTAGATCACGTTTTCGAACTTGAAAATCGTCAAAGTGAAGGTTTACAGTCTTTATTTCGAAGCTGGGACATTAAAGTACATGATGATGTACATCGGGGCATTTTTTTTTAAAAAAAAAAATGTTGAAGTCGCGGAATACTATATTCACCGCAAGATAGGTAGCGGAAGGCTATTAAGGATACAAAGGGGTTGGAAGACCCGAAATGTGTGAAAATTCTCGGGCGTAAGTGCTCAGCTTACAAGAGATGCGGACTAGCCATTCTGATCTCTTTCGTGTCAGGATAACTTATTCAATCTCAGGTGCTAGTTCTCTCAAGTGCTAGTTCCACTTTCTACGTATGATATTTTGCTGGCGATCGATTCGCCTGAGCGCTCAGTACTCGAAAAAATTTACCAGGATAATAATTGAATGAGCTTAGACATTCGATCTTGTAAATGGACGGCTTCTATTAGTCTCTTAAACATTCATATGCCACTGTTGCGCTATTGCCGTGAAGTGGGGCTCGCTAATGTAGCCGAATATTAGTAAATAAACTAAAAACTAATATAAGAGGTATTAGCTCACATCAGAATATCATAACAATTCTAGTATGCCTACTTTAAGTAAAAAGTATTCTTGTCTCTTGTCCTAGTCCTCACAGAATGCCTTAACAGTTAAATTGAGCAGCCCGAAGGCAGACTGTATCCGCTATCATCATAGGTGTAGGTGATTAAAGTTCACGTTCAAGTTGAACAATTCATGGATCATTACCAGTATAACGAGCTTGGACTGCAGAGACTCGGCTTCCGTAGCTGTCGAGGAAGAGATAAGAGCTGGACAGTGCCGAAGATGTTCAGACCTTGGACTTTTTTACGGCGAATACTGGTCCTTGCAGGCCTTATATGCCATTTATCATGATGTCGATGAAGCGGACTCTGTTCCTTGATATGAAGATAATTTCAGGAGCAACGTGTTCTTGTATCTGATTCCGTGACTCTCAATCATTCCTTATTAGCCTAGTATTAAGCTGAGATTTATATGGCTCATATATAGGTCATTAGATACGTCCAAGCGTATTAAATTTCTGGGAGCTATATCCGAAGCAGAAGAGCTGTGAGAATAAAGCCTTACTCTTTCTGTTCACATGTTCGCGCCCGAAGTTCCTATTTGCCTATTGTCTTGTGTAATAGCGTAGGTCAATGACGCAAGCTTCCAAGAATCCTTGATCAATGAAGTTATCATAGCAAATAGGAAATACGACAAATTGAAATACAGATAATCCGAGAATATACGTACAGGCACAGGGGAGGAGCATTGGATCCCGTAAGAGACTGCAGGCATCGTTCCTATGATTCTGACTCACTTCGTCCTTACTTTCTCGATTTCTACAGCAAAGCAGTAAATTTCAAGACACTGCAATAATGCGAAATTGAATAACCCCGTAAACTTGTTGCAGCTCGTCGCAAGTACCTAGATTCCAATATCATATTCCTCATGCCACGAGCTCAGCTACTCCGACCAACAGAAGTCGCTTCGTTATCGTAGTCTTGGGCATCAGCATGATTTGACACACATCCCGCGAGACGATGTCGCTCAACGGCATCCTTATCCCACACTCTACAGCGAAAGTTCTCACCCCACCGGAGCACGAATCCGCATTTGCGCATGACGGGGATGCTGGCCAGCAGTCTATCAATCTCGTCACTACGGCTTTTATCGATACCACGGGCTATTTGGATGACCCCAGGGATGAGAACCATGAGAAATATGCCCCAGTGCATGCCACCGCCTTGCAATGCAGAGAGAACCATGTACAATCGGCCAGATTCGTATCCGGGGTTGGAGGGGTGGAGGGATTGGAGGACATGCTGGATGGGGGGGGCATAATCAAAGTCCTTGTGGTTTTTAAGCTGATAACTTCCGGGAAAACTCTGCGCGGACCTGCCATGTAATGATTCAATAGTCAAGCTCTAATAATCGAGTTGCAAAGAAGACACTTGGATGCTCGCGCTTAGTACAGTCTTGTAAACCTTGACGGATTTTCGGGACTCAGCCTGAAAATAGGATGATAGTGTTCGTTGATAACATGGAATAAAACTGGTGAGATTTTGAGGAACAAACAGTGCATATAAGTGCTTAAGATGACCAGAAATCGTTGGTTCTGAGATTTTAGTTCAGACCCTCTGTCAGGCAGGTTCAACGGCAGTTCTACCAGTCACTTTGACCATGACCCGCTACTTTCAATGGGTGTAGCATGAGCTGGTGTTTGAGACCCAAAGTGTAAACGAATAAGCTGGTAAACAAGCGGATTAAACAGGGGCTGCAGAGTTGGCGTCTTATCTTTTCAAGATGCTTATGGCGAAGATGTGGCGCAGCGCCGGCAACTGGAGTTGGCCTTGATACCAGCCGCCATAATTGCAACTCTATGAAAATAGAAACGTACCAAATGATTCCGCCCTTCAGTATGCAATGCATGCAGGGAAATTGGACGGTGAGAAACTCTACGGCGGCGGAGTGGCAGATCCAAGAACAAGAGGTTGGACTAAAAGGTCGAGTTGACCATCCACGACTTCTTCTCAGCTTCAAACTCGTCCGAGTACAGTTCTCCCAAGGTATTCTTCATAAGATCTTTCGAAGCAAGATCGTCTCCGGAGACGCTGAATATGGCTTTCTTAAATTCCCGGTACTCAGGATAGAACCAAGCACACCAAAAATCAACCAGCCACGAAAGCTTTCCATCTTTCACGAGAATATTCCACAGATTGATATCAGCGTGAGTAAAGCGGATTTGGTGTCGAGTGGAATGGATAGGGCTACGCAAGCGGTCTTAGGAAATTATGTGATTGGTAAAGGATTCTTCTGATTCATAGGGGCCAGCTAAATGATGATAGATGCGATAGTCAAAGACTGGTGCACCATGTGGACCACAAATAAGTGACTTGTTGGGATTTGGAATGCTGCAGAGTTCAGATCAAAATTGGTGCAAGTTCACTCCTAGGGTTGCCCGCTCCGCATATGTCATAAACGGAACAGCGAGGTATGGAGTTTCTCCTGGAACTCGGGTCAGCACTAGGTAAGTATAGTTATTATAGGTGATTTTCTGGACAAGTCTTAGGGTGAGTATTTTGGTATGAGTTTCGACCAAGGATAATGCTGTCGCTTCTCCAACTGGTACCAGCGCTGCACGGCCATGCTTGATGTACATTCCATATGGCACACGCTGGACCCATGGCAATTTTTGGCTATTAAACATCCTACCAAAGGCCATAAGAGCTCGATGTGTGTACAGGCAGACTGCGGTAAGCTCAGCCATATTCTCCTGAGGCAGAGTGGCCAAATACCAATCTTGTCGCAGAAGAAAGACAGGACACTGCCGCTCATCGATTTTAGTTGTTTTGCTAGACTCATTTTATGAACATCGATAGCACTTAATGAATTGCTGAAACTTTCTCGGATCTCGAAAAGAGAGGCACTGGGAATAGGCAACGTGCCTGGGTCGCGCGTATTGAGTCTGACAATCGAGCCCATTGAAAGACTACCTTGGAAGTGGCGAATATAGGAAACGGTCCAGGGGCGGGCATTTCTCACCGGTACTGTGGATTTCAGTGGGAAAAGAACGAATGGCAGAGGCCATGACTTGCTGCGTACATAGATTTTAGATCTTCCTGAGCTTTCCTCGCCTTATTCCACCCTGGAGCCATAAATAGGCCAATTTTACAAGCCGCAGCGACGTCTTGCCTCAACTTCCAGGTGTTTCGAAGTTGTGACCAAACGGATTCTCCTTGAATGTTTTTACGCAGCTGAGCTAGCTTCTCATCAGTTAAGAAGATGGAGACAAGGCTCGGCGAGGACTCCATTTAATGGTCTAAGAACATGGTCTGAGGAACGACTCGCAGGTATACGAGCCGACTCCATCCTAGAATGTCCCGATAGACTCTGGACTGTCCTGTTATACAACAATCATTCCTATCTCTGACTGAGACTTGAGTCGAAACATTCGTAGGAACTTGCGTATCAGTTTGGACTGCATGATTCTCGGTTAGCTACTCGCACTACAGTATGGACGAACCAAACGTACATCGCTCAAGTACTCTTTTCCATTCCAACAGTAGAGCCTGAAGTTCGGTCTCTACATCAACTTCATCTTGCCCTCTACAATAAATGCGCTTCAACCTGTAGAGAGCAGTGGCTTTTGCGTCGACCGCATCTCGGACGAAACCGACCAACAATCCGTGTTCTGGCGGAGAAGCTTACAGAGTGTAGAATAAATCCAGAGCTTTCCGAACATCTTCGTTGTGCGTAACGTTAAGGAAAATGCCCTTTTCACAAGACATTTTTTGTTGAACCCAAAGTCGTAGCTTATCGTATCCGTGCCCCGAGCTGGTTTGTTAGACAGGGTGTCAGTTTACCTAGAGCTGAGTGTCCAGGTTTCAAGATATATTTATGATTATACCAGAGATAAACTTTGGAACAATAGAAGGCAACCAACGGAGCAATACTTGTATTGCTAGTCACATGACTGTAGCCTAGCTCCGACTCGGCCTAGCGAGTTTGTGAGCTCAAGTTCCAGCATCCACAACTCCATATTTCCTCTCGACCTCGTTTTTAAATACCTTCCAAATACATCAGTTGAGCAGGCCGTTCACCGTATCGCACAAGCTGTACACGGCCACATCAAGGAACTCCACACAATCATTGTTCTTGACTCTTTTGGCGCTGCTGATCCATCTCGGTTTTCGCTTGAATATAGAACGAACCCTGGCAGCATACAAACGTCGTAAACCGCAACAAAAGAAGCGGCTCTGCCACGACCTGATATTGCAGCTTCGATCATGTCGTACAACGACGATGCCGTGCTGGCCAAACTGTCTGCCCTGAACGAGACGCAAGAGAGCATCGTGAGTGGCCATTGCCTGTTAACTATTTGTTGCAACAAGCTCTAACCTCTACAGGTCACGGTAGCCCAATGGGTTATGTTTCACCGGTTTGCAAATGCCTTCTCTTCAACGCTCTTACAATATGCTGACCCGGGACTCTAGGAGACATGCAGATCGAACCGGCCAGCTATGGCTCCAACGACTGAAGGACTCTGGAAGCAATAAGAGGTTGAACCTGATATATCTCGCAAACGGTACGAATACTATCGCCTCCCAATGCAATCTGCGGCTGTTATGCATATGGAATTTAATATTGGGGTCTGATTGCTAATGATACGTGGGGCTACAGAGGTCGCCCAGCAATCGAAAGCTCGTCGCAAAGATGACTTTCTGATCGCATTCTCCCCCGTCATCGCGGAAGCTACGTCTTGCGCATACAAAGGCGCTACAAATGAGGTGCAACAGAAGCTGCGAAGGGTTGTGGAGGTCTGGAGACAACGGCAGATTTTCGAGATACCAATTCAGGAAGCGATCGAGAATAGAATCGATGGTACGATCCTTTTGCTTTAGACGTGTGAGCGTGCTAACCACCGCAGAACTGGACAAATCCCGCACTAATAACAAGCGGGCAGGAGGCTCTATCTTCTCTGGAAGCGCTTCTTCTGTCCCGAACGAACTCGTACCCCTTGTGGCTGCTCAGCAAACTATTTTGAAACTCGTCCTCTCGACCAAGACATCAATCAATGCCGCAAATCAAGACTACGCAAAGCTCACAGATCCCAATACTATTGTCCCCACCCCACCAGTACACGCTGCGCGCTTGAACGGTCTTCTCAAAACACTTGCAAACGCTGAAGGCGCTGTAGCAGAGAGTATTAAAGCGCGGAAAGTGCTCATCGAAGGGCTTGAGAAGCTTCTAGACACAAACCGGAGCGTTCTCTCATCAGAAGAATTGCATCTCAGTGAGATCTCAAATCGACGCACAGAAATCGATAACAAGAAGCGCGACGTCGAGGAGAGCATCATGCGCGGCTTCTCGAATAGCACCCCTGCGACTCCTGTTGGCGACGGATCCCCAGGAATGCAGCAGTCGCCAGTCACGCCTGGCCCGGAGCCTGACAGGCCTGAAGTCGAGGCATTGACACCCCCCGGCTACCCGCAACCAACTGTGAAGGACGAAGTGCCCGAGTACAACCTTAACGAGACGCTCAACCTCAATGGCAGTTCCAACGGCAACGGTCACGGCGGTATGCATAGCCAGCAATTGCAGTACCAGGACTACAAGCAAGATCAGCACCAGTATCACTCGCCGACCGGCGCGCCGGGCTTAGATCTGCTGAGTAGTCTTTCGACTACGTATGCGAGACCTGCGAGCTCGAGCTCTGGCAGCATCAAGAAGAGGAAGTTCAATGGACAGGATGAGTTTGAGGGCATGGGCGGCGGAGATGCGATGGAGGGTTTGGATGACGAGGTTGTGGGGATTTTGAATAAGGGGCTATGAGTGGTGTCCTAATGAAATAGGGAGATTTGCAGGGTGGATTGAGATTGGGATGGGAGGATATGGCGTTAAGGACGGCATGTATCGCAGATGGGACATTGGTCGCTGGCTAACTGTTATCTTATTTGATGCCATTCTGCATGCAAACTGTATTCAAAATGTACTTCAAAATGCTCATTATCGAGCGTAGGCGTGCCAGAATGAAACTACACTTTGCACCATCGTACGTGATAATGCGGTAACATTGAAGGTTTCTAGATAAGATACAGGTTTTGCACCGAATTTACATTTGCGGAACCTTGTACCTTCCACCTCCCCACCGTGGCCCGGTCTAGCATGTCCATGTGAGTCTGTCTGCCTTCGAAGTATTTACAGGGAGGGCTGCGCATGTTTGGAAAAGTGAAAATGTAGTCGTTGGAAATGAAGGAGCAAAGCAACTGTATGATTTCCCGTATGTTTCAAAGTCTTGTGATTAGGAGGCTTGGAATGGGGAGCTGCACAGGACAGGACTAAACAGCCAGTCAAGTATGCTACGGCTGAAGCTGGGCTGGTTATTTCCGTGCTGAGAAAAGGTAAGTAGAGTGCAGAGTAGATGAAGCATCATGGAAGAAGCGGCTGGACTTCAACCTCATGGACCGGAAGCCCTTATTTGTACAGTTACAGCCATTGCGCCAGCATCCTAGCCGAAGCGCGGCCAAGCAACCAAACAAAAAAGGCAGCGTTCTTTTTGTTTTTCTTTTTCTTCTTCTTTTTCTCACAAGAACATCTATACACATTCCCTCTTGCAGGTTGTACAGTCGCTCCCCGTCACTCCTCAACGAGCGATCCGATGCCAATCCCCCAACCCAGAGCGCAATGCAACGCACCGTCTATCCCTTACCGAACCAAGTCTTGTGTCCGAGAACCATTCTGCCCATCATGTACATGGAAGCTATAGATTTCTCATTAGCCCAGCCAAAGTAGTCAGGGGTCTACACCGCCTGGTGAAGGCCCCGAATGTGACAGTATCCAATTCCATAAATTCAGATCATGCCCGAGTCGAGATTAGGAGGAATTGCTGGAGACAGGCACGTACCACCAAGACCACCAAACAAAGCAACATAATATGGATAGAGGATGAGCTTGCTACGGGACGTCTGCCTGTTGTTAGTAATGTATTTCAAGAAGTTTAGAAATAAGGGTATATGCGGGAGTTGAATTACCTGGTTCCATTGACGGACGTGCTTCTTGGACCCTTCTTGGAAGAGGCGTTGATAATAGGGGACACGATTCTCGCGGTTGATGAAGCTAAATGGCGTTAGCTTGTGGTCCTTATCTTACTTTAGTTGTTGTTTTCTGGTGTCTAGAAAAGAAACACCTTTGGCCTCCATGAATATTTCCTAGGCAGGGGTTCGGAAGCAGGATTCGGCCGAGTACTTCAGGTGTCCAAGAATTTGGGATGGCTGGCCGAAGTTGATACTGCTCTTTTTTGACGTGAAGAAATGAGGCCATCGCAGGTAATCCTTCGCAGATAATCCATTTCTTCAGCCGAGCCACGAGACAACCAGACGACAAGTGCAACTTCGCATCGCGTGGCAGAAATCGCCTTGATGTTTTCATGCTATCCGCCTCCCGCGCTAGCAGCCATTTCCCCTCTACATCTCTCATTCCAGAAATGAATCCATTCCGCTCATCGAGCTCCTCTGTGGTGGCGAACAGTCGGCAATCCATGAAGATCGCGTGGAAAAGGCGAATGAAAACGGAGAGTAAGGATCGAATTCAACTCACCCTGCCATTGTAGCTGTACTACGAATCGATTGTTGGTAGATAGAGAGTCTGCTCTTCGATTTCACTGGTGGCTCGACGTTGAAGCAACATTTGGCTCACGACGCTAGGAATAACAATTAAGCGCCTGCTGACTAATTACCCACCTCGCTCACTATAATGTCGAAAAGTTCTACGATCACGATTCATTGTGCGAATCAACGACTAGACGGCAATGCGATGGCATTATTCGATACCCGGCACGCCACTTGGCCAGTAAAATACTGCTGTATGAAGCGCAGGCATGCTTCCAGCGCTGCAGAGACTTGTTGCGAGGCTGGCTGCGAGGGAGTTGCGTATTTTGGCGGGATCCGAGGCAGCTGTGAGCAGAGATGTGCTCGCAAGCACAGAGAGTGTTGGTCATCGGAAGGGGGCTTGCGGGAGGCGATCTGGTGAAGGACCCGGGCGGAAGAGGGGATTCGCAAGTATAGCTGTGGCAGCGAAGGAAGAGGATAACAGGGAGGAAAGAGGAACGACTGGTCTGGACCCGAAACTGCTTTGCGAAAAGGGGCTGCCCTCATGTGAGGGGACTTGGACATACAATGCTTCAAAGAGAACTCTGGGAGAAGACGGAAGAAGCTCTATGACCTCTGAAAGCCAGACCCGGTTCGAACAACTCTCAACTGAAAATCTCACAGCTCCCATGCCCAACACGGGTTGGTCTCTCGTCCACCATAGAGCATCAAATACGAGAAGATCTTATTTGGGCCCTTCTTGGAAAGAAGAAATGTGGACTCATCAGCAGCTAGACTTCCAGACCAACTTAGAGGCCCCGCCTTCACCAGGGCGTTACAGATTTCTGGACTCCGCTATGCATCGCCATGACCTCCACCTGTGGGCTCTCTTTTTGCGTTACAGGAAGAGGATATACGGATCTGAGGGAGTGCGAATGTTTTGGGTTGCTATGAGCGCCAGAGGCATCCGAATACCCACGTCTGGATCTTTGGCAGACCAATTTTGGTCAACGTTCGTGGATCTTGGGTTGGGAGATGCTGGTGTACTCAAAGAGATACTCAACTACGCCGACACGATACTCCGGAATGAAGGAAAACAATGGACGAAATTGTACTCTCGCATTGTCTCAAAATTCCTCACGTCGCAGCGGGGACATCTTGCACAACAGTGGCACGCAAAGTTGATTCAGAATTACCCGCCCGGCCAGAGAGCCTTCGCGGAGATGTGTCACCACGTAGTCATCAGATCCGGGGATCTTACAAGTCTCAAAAACATATACCTAAAAAGTCCCTATCGGAACATATACGCTCAGGTCATACCCACTCTCTGCGATCAAGGGCACTACAAAGCTGCGTTGAAGTGGCACAAGTTTCTGATACATCGGGGAGATGTCCCAAGTGCAACCAGATTGGCACATCAGTTGGTGCAATACTTGAATACCTACGAACCGGCGAATGCCGAGAATGTCATCAAAGACCTAGCTGCTGCTGGTGTTGCGTCTGCTGGGGAAATGTCACAGGGGGCCAAGATTTCTCGAGAGATGATGAATCTCATCCATGGGAAGACTTTCAATATTCCTGTGAAGGAGTACAACGATGAGATGGGAGCTAGGTGGTTCGCTACTCAGTGGATTTCGTCGGATGCCGTCATCAAGGGAGTGATTGCTCTTGGGGTCCAAGAAATTGGGCCCCTGTCTCTGCAGGCGATGGCTCTCCGGGAGTCTCAACTCGAAAACATATACCCGAGGATTGAGCAACTGAAAGCCGGCGGGGTTTCTATTGGGAAAACGCTCTATGCCCGCGCCGTTGAGAGCTTTTCTCGGGACGGCAAGTTTGATTTTCTTGCAGGCCTCCTGAGCAGTGATCAGCACCCCGGGGAGCTGGAAGACTTTGAGCTTCAGGAGAACCTGCTCCTCTCGTATGCAAGGGCTGGAGACTGGCCTCAGTATCGCCGGACGCTGGAAATTCGACTGATCAAGAGCCCCAAGCCTGAGGTCGATAAGCGCAATATCGAACTGCGCATCATAATAGCCAATGGCGACTCGTCGGCTATTCTTGATGGTGTCGAGGATATGGTTATCCATGGGATAGAATTCAAGAGGAAGACCATTGTACACCTTATTCGCTCCACCCTGGGGCCGCGTCGACCAGGCAGGCACCCAACGCAGTCACAGCATGGGAGCGACGGAACTCTAGGTCACGGTACCGATCTCGACGCCATCTTAACGATGCTGAAAAGCATCGTACGATCAGGTTCTTTCGTTGAACCGAAGCAATGGCATGAAATAATCCGGCGCCTCGGAATGACCGGCCAGCTACAAACCCTTGGGAACCTCTGCCTCTGGCTTGCGTCCATGTACGGACCCGCCAACACCGCCTCCGGCTTCCCAGACGCGGCGAACTACCGCGTTCCTGCATCCGTTCCAACGTCGAACTTATCACACCCACTCCGTACCCTCTTCCCACCCAGTCTCCAGCGCGCCATCATTGAATGGGGATTCATAACAAACATCCGCCATCAAAACCCATTTCCTGTCTCTGTCGGGAGGGAGATTCTCAGTCGCGCGGGCGACTCTTGCAGCGTAACTTTTGGAATCCACCTCCTGCAGCGACTCAACAAACTCGGTGTTGAAATCGACGGCAAAGCAGCGCGCAAGGCTATATTCGACCGCTTAATCACGTACTACGGCCCAGGCGTCTCGAACCGTCCCTACAACGAAACATTCCGCCACAGACTTGGTGCGTTGGAGAGGCTAGCGAGGGAAATCGACCGTGCGCTCGGCGGAGAGTATTTCAGCGCTGCGGGCGTGGGGTTGAGCGAGATGTTGGAGGGGCGGGCGATGACTCGCCTAAGGCGCATAGCGAGGAGGAATGAGAGGAATAAGAGGAATCAGATGAAAGCGTGGAATGCGGTGAAGGCGGGGAAAGATGGGGTTAAGACCAGGAATCTGAAGATTGAGAGGATGAGGGTTCATCCGGAGTGGGGTTGGACGTGGTCCAAGAGAGGAAGAGAGAATTAGTGGGAGAGAAAGAAGAGCATGGAATTCTCGACGAATGACCCTGTGGCAGAGAGGCAACACGTCGCTCTGATACCCACCCACTTGCGGTTTGCTTTCATTCTGCACCTCTCTTTGTTCTTTTTCCGGCGCCAAATCTGGAGCAGTAACCCTGGTTATCGACGTCTTCTCTCTTTACCCCGAACAGGCAATCAATGCCATGCCCCATACCGCCGTCTATTCCTTGGATATCAGTCTTTCAGGATCCCCGACGTATTCATCTTACAGGCTGGAGGTGAAATCTTTCCCACCAGCAGCCCGCCCATATCTCACTCAACTAATTCTAGGGAAAACAGTCAGGTTTACGTCGGAGTCTTAGCATACCATTCGAATACGACATCTCCCACCTCTTGAAGTAAAAAAAACCTTCTATCGACAGAGCCTGAAACGACAGGTTCGGAATCTTGTAATCTTAGCTGTCATCTGAGTGCTTTGTATCCTGCGATTTGTATCTCGTACGAATGGGGAATAGGAAAAAGTTGGGGAGTTTGGAGTTGGTGATGTATGATATACGGCATATCTTGGATTTCCTGATTTGCTGTACGGAACTCGAAGGGAATTCGAGGTTGCTTCGAGATCTCGGCTTTTAGCCGGCTGTATTAAAATTTCCTGGTGCCCGAGGGGGGAGGGGGGGGGGGGTGCGCGAGAGGGGAAGTGATGTACAGGTATATATGTGTACATATCATTTCATGAGTGTTTACCCGCAGTTTGGAAATATGTACATTCACACACATATATACGTATATTTATGTACATATATATGTGGAGTGAAAGAACAAGAGACCCGTGGTAAACAGTAGACCTTTCGTAAGCATTGAAGATTCAAGACGCGAGAACGGAAACGCTTTCTTGTTATTCGGCCAGACGCTTGACGCCCGCAATGCTACTACGGATATCAACCCGCCAACGCCTCTCGAAACGGCACGCCATGGCCATCATATCCTATATGATCCCTTGCCGCTAACTAGCATCTACCACTTCCTCGAACCAGCTCCGGAGCACACCAGCCAGCACGCCCGGCAGCTCCCTCACGTCCCCCACCACCAGGTAGTAGCGGAAGGGGAATCCTTCCAGGTACCGGCCCATCTCCACCTTGCCGTCGACAAAGCGCGCCTCTCTCAGGTCCAGCACGCTCTCGCCCTTGCGCTTAGTACCGACGTCGTCGACAATGACAAAGACCATCATGATGCGCTCCTCGAGCGCGGTGCGCAGTAGCCGACGGATGGTATCGTGCTCCGACGAGTTGCACACGCCGTCCGAGATAATGAGCTGGATCTGCCACAAGTCCGCCGGTGCGCCCGTCGCGTTCTGCCGTGCCCGGCGGAACAGCGCGATGCTCTCGCGCACCAAGCTCGTCACGTCGGTGCGCTCCTGGCGGAACGAGAACTGCGCGAGCAGCTTCGGTCCCGCGTCGGCGCTGAACGGCGTCTCGAAGTCGTGCGCCACCTGGACCTGGGAGCCGAAGCCCACGACGGAGATCTGGCCTGCCTCCAGCATGCTCAGGCTCTTGCTGACCATGACGAGCGTCTCGAGCGCAAGGGTCCCGCTACCAGACTCGCGCATGGATTTCGAGTCGTCGACGGCGAGCATGATCTGGTACGAACGCTTGGAGGGGACGGAGCGCCGCATCCAGATCTTGTCGCGCTTGTACTGCGAGGCGATGTAGGGGATGATGCGCTTGATGTTCAACCGCTTGCCCGTGCGAAAGTCGCCGCGCATCTTGGTGGCCAGCGTCGGCGCGAGGATCAGCCGGAGTTGCTCTGTCAGGGAGAGTGAGAGGGAGCGAGTGACGGACTCGTAGTGCATCCATTGCGCGCGCGCGTCGGCGGCGCATGTCGGGCTGAGAGAGTCGTCGAGATGTGTGCTTGAGAGCGAGCGGTCGACGTGAGAGACGGCTGCCTCATCACCATCATCTTCGTCTTCCAAATCCTGCATCTGAGCACTGGCGTCGAGGGCAGAATCGAGTTCGGCGTTGGCTTGTTTGATCATTGCACCAGCGCGACCTTCGTAGGCGTCGGAAGGCTTCTGCTCCTTGGGAGTAGCGGCCTCTTCGATATTCATGCCCCCGTGCTCGAGATCGTCTTGTTCGACTTCATCAGGCTGGAATTCTTCTGGCAGCTCCTTGCTCTCTTCATCAATAGCCATGCTCTCGTCCAAGGCCTTGGCTTGCTCTTCGGCCGCAGTACCCAGAGCCTGTGCATCAGCTTCTGCATTCTCGTCTTGCAAGTGCTGGAACTCGCATGTTTCTTGGTCGACATCCATGCCCTCGTTTCCGTCCTGCTCCTGATCCTTCTTCTCGTCCGGATTGCGGATCTTGGATTGCTGCCTATGCCAGCTCTCGAGCGCATCACCGAGTTTCTTGAACGGCTGGGCCGAAGCAGAATCTTCTGTCTCGTCGCGAGATTCGTGAGGTGCGTCGCCGTTGGCTTGCCGGCCCTTCTCGCCATCTTCTGCTGCGGTATCTTTTTGCTTCGAAGACTCTCCGCTATTGCCACCGTCCTCGCGTTGAGCTTTGGTGACCGACTCAGACTCGTTGTCGGGAGCATTCTCATTTTGATCTTCGCCCACTCCTTGAAGCTCGCTCGGAACAGCGTTCTCAGTATCAGCATGCGCCTCATCGTCTTGGTCCCGTAGAAGACCTTCCTGTTTCTCAGGCTCCTGCTCGAGCGACTCCTCTTCGACTTTCTCGCCCGCCTTTTCGGTCTTCTCGCCCTCGTCAAGACGCTCCTCGTCTAGATCTACAACATCCATCTCATCGCCAATGTCCTGCTCCTCCTGCGCATCCGCGTTCTCCGCTCTCTCTTCCTCCTCGCCATCATTCTTCACTTCTTCGTCCTCTTTCTCCTCGCCTTCGAGATCAGACAGATCTCCCATCTCGTCTTCGATCCCTTTTTCACTGCGCTCTTCTCCATCTAATTCCATGTCCTCTGGGAGATCTAGGGCCTCGCCTTCCTGCGCATGCGGATCGTGCCTCTCAGTCTCATCCTGCTTCATCTCCTCACCCTGCTCCGCGCCCCCCATTTCCTCTTCTTCTTCATCAGGATCCCCCTCATCGCCATCCTGCTGCTGGGTTTTGTTGTCCTTTCCATTTTCTTTAGCAGCGACTTTTTCATCTGTCTTCTGCTCGCCTTTGGCTTCGTCGCCCTCTTGCTTCTTCTCGTTCTCTTCTCCGCCTCCGTCCCACATCTTCTCGTCAACAGCATTAACATCAAGATCGTCCACATCACCAGCCTCTTCATCCATCTCATCGCCGCTCTCCTTGTCCTTATCATCTCCATCTTCGTTTGCATCTGCCTCCCCCATCTCGCCTTCCATGTCACCATCAGCCATATCAACAGCATCTTGCTCATCTTCGATATCGCCCTTCTCTGTGTTAGGCTCTTGAGCCAGCTCATCCAGATTCTCGTCATCCTGGATATCCTTGCTAATATCCTCCGCACCCTCACCCTCCCCAAGTCCAGTACCACCCTCTAGTTTCTCCGTCTGACCGTCTTGGGCAGCTGACTTCTCGGCGGGTGTGCAGAATCCGGATGTAGCGATCTGCGTGAATGTTTTGGCGAGAATATAAGAGGTTTTGCAGATTGCTCGGTGGAAATGACCATAATGAGTAACGCTCTCCCGCACTATATGAGAGTATTGTTGGAGAATTGGAAGGGCAACTGAGAAGATCGCACCGGCTGATTTGCTCGTGTTGTCATCGTCGAGGTTGATAGATCGAAGTATTTCGAAGCTCTGGTCGAGCTGCTTGGAGATAATGTCGCTGCGAAGTGACTTGATGGCAGATGAAAGGCAGTGATCGTTCTTGACAAGCCAGTTGGGGTCTTCCGCCGAGACAGGGAGCTCAGCAACAGCTTTCTTGTATTTCTCAATAGCAACGAGAACGCTATCGCAGACAGTCGAAAGTTTCTGATCAAGGTCCGCGAGTGTTTGAACTTGAGTTTTCTCTTCAAGGCCTGATATAGTAATAACTGTCCAAGGCAATACTTGATTAACGATAAAACCCAGATCAGGATGCTGCTCGTTGATATCCGTCAGCTCGATGCGAAGTTGCTGTGCAGCATCTGTGATATCCTCCTCTAAAGCCATCGACTGCGTCGTTGTAATGCCGAGAGGCAGCGTGGTAAGTTCATCCCACTGTCTCGCAAATTGAGCGAAGCGATCATTCCACGAAGCCAACGCGCCGAGAATGTCGTTTGAGTCGGCCTTACTGAATCTCGCATGAATAGTAGCAAGTTCCATAGCAACGAGCAGAATATTCGGCAGCCAGCGCAGTATCTTCTCATGGCTGCCATATGTCTGCGGTAATTTGATAGTATAGGCACCCGGAGCCCAAAGACCTCGGGCCATAGCTATCTTTGCTTCAACAGCACTGCCCTCCTTGACAGCGCCAGCCAATTTGTTTCTCTGGGCAAGCAAGACTTGTAGCAGACCTTCAAGAAATCCGGTGCTCCTCGTCACCTCTGCACTACTCAGATCTTCCGAATGCTGTCTCACAGCCGTTCTGACTCTCGGCACCATCTCAACAGCCTTGTGGAAATAGTATTCCATACCTTTAACATCCAGCCCATCCACTATGCCCACATTAGCTAGAACCATCGACAGCGAATCCTGCTGTGCAAGAGCGTCGGTGCCAAGGTTGTACTTGATTCCCATCTGTCGCAGCTCCTTCAGTGTATCGGCGAAAAGCTTGCGTTTGCGGGATTTAAGGTGCTTGACTTCGACCTTGTTGTCGTCTGTCAGAGTCGGAGGCGTGGCTTTTCGCAGCTCGGCTGTGGAATCGATGATATTAGCTAGGAAGGATTCAAGGTATGATGAGCCCCTGATGGCGGCAGTTGGAAGCTGGGCGGCTTTGGCCATTGTGGAGACGGTTTTGTTGACGTTTACGCATCGTTTGCTTTTCTTGGACCAGTGTGGTACCGAATTTGCACAAAGAGCTAGGGCTTCTTCATCAACAGCTGGCGTGAAAGCGGGCTGGTTGATATCGGTGTCTGAAAAATTAGGCTCTTCTGGAAGTTCAGCCTTTAGGACAGACTCCATGGACTGTCCAAGCAAAGAACGGAATTTCCGCACAATCTTGAAAAGCTTGTGGTGGGATCTCTTAGCACTGTCCCTGAGCGCCACAATGTTCGTGTCCTTCCAGCTAGCAAGGAGCAGCACATCCTTCATAGCCTTTTCCAGTCCTACCCGTCCTTTCTTCAGTTGCTCCTGAACGGGCGTCTCATATCTCGCATATAACGAAACGAAATTTGACAGCGCAGCATGGATTACTGACAGATTCGGCATATCAAGCGCCAAAAGTTTCAGATGCTGCTGCAACTGCTTCAGCAACTCCAGTCTCTGTACAAACTGCCCTATGATAGCCGTAGAAAAGTATGCCTCGAGGTCTTTCAGCAGTTTCTGCGCGTAGATTTGAAGTTCCTCGGGCTGATCCGAGATCTGCAGCGGCACCGCAACGATAACCTCATAGGCAATAAAGAACCAACTTCTAGCTTCGTCGTCGCAATTCTGACTCTCCATTTCGAAAAGCTTGGCCCATGTACTCAGCTCCATCCGTCTCCAGCTAACAATCATCGCAGTCAGCTTATCGTATAATTCCAACGCAGAATTGGCGCGGCTGGCCCAGCCTCCGAATTGCCATTCGTGCATGTAGGAGTGCACTTTCTCGACTTTGGACAGGATCTTCGCCAGAGGATCCGTGTGCTGACATTCGAGAAGCTCAGAGCAGGATATGAGGACGTCGGCGAGAGGTTGCATGTGTCGGATTTCGTCGACGGCTTTCAGAGCAACGTAACGTGAGATGATGGCTTGGACCAGAGTCACGAGCTGCCGTGTCTCCGGAAGGTTGGGAGAGGTGTAGAAGTTGTATTCTGCGGGCACGGTTGTGGATGCATCGATTGACTGAATTTCATCGTTCAGGAGAATTAGTGCGCCTGGAAGTAGAGCACGAGTCACCTTGCGCTCCCTGAAAAATATCCCTCCCTCGTGAAAAGAGCCTATGCGCTTGGATATCTGGCGAATGAGAGAGAGAATGCTTTCCTTTGGCGGTGAATCACCTAGGAAGATTTCAAAATGAATCTTGGAGAGCCTTATAGCGGTTTCTCTAACGACGAACTGAGCCGGTGTGACATGCTTCGGCTTATCTACAGCGTTCTCGTCGTCATAGGCAGGGAAAAGCTCATTGAATTGTTCTTGATTATCTTCCTCCTCGTCTTCAGCACTCCCTCTGAACACGTACAATCCAGAGTTGGACTCGGCCTCGAGGCGGTCAGACTCAAGCCTCTTCTTCCACTGATCATAACACCCATGGAAACCCTTGAACAGAGCTTGTCGGGGATTAGGTCCGAAAGAATCAAGCTTCTCTGTAGCAGCAGTAGTCGAAACGAGAGCCAGGTATTCCAGAGGATGATTCGCAATCATATCTTCATTGACGGGAATCGGACCCCCGCCCAGGAAAGGCGTCATCTTGCTCAACGCCAGGCAGTTTTCATTCTTGATTGACGGGGGAGAAGACGCAAGCGTAGCCATTGACAAGCCAATCTGCAAGCAGCGAAGCATACTGATGACCGGGGCTTTCAGATCATTGTACGCATGGAATCGCTCCGAGAGTCGTCGGATGATTTGAGCTATATTATGCTGTACAAGCTTAATTTGCTGCAGGCCGGCTTCATCGTTTTTAAGAAAGAAGGCGGTCAGCATTTCCTTGAGGTTGGAACCAAGAACGGTTTTAATCAGGTTTCCGAATTCGCCTTGGAGCTGATCCATATCCGACTTCTCCGGTCGATAGATCTCTTGCAGTACCTCGGGAGGCTCGTCTAATTCCGCGAGTTCGGTCTCGAGCATTTGACAGCGGAGATTCGTTTCCTGCCCTGAAAACAAGCGCTCGAATTGACGCAGCGCAGAAAGCTTATCTTTTATATTTTGGCGGTGCTCTCCGTGGCGCTGGCGTTCGAGTCTTTGGCGTTTGTCGGGGTCGAATGGTCTATCAGGAACGTAGAGAGTGATGCAGCCGACGGCGAAGCTAACCCAGGCCAAAGAGGAGAACTGCAGCTGATAGTCTGACTGTGATCTCGAGGCTATGATGGACAAGGCAGAGGCGCTGAAATGATCCGCCAGGACTTCTTGGACGTGTTTGGGGGTGACAGATGCGACCACACCATTCTGTTCGTAAGGGATGATGGCCGCACATGATAGCGTCAAGTCGATGAGACCCGGCTCAATAGCAGAATTTACTGACTGGCACCACGAAACAAAATTTGATGCAACATCCGCTCCGTGTGCAGAGACCACAGTCAGGGTCAAATTCGACAGCACGCCATTGAGATCAACAACCTGATCTCTCGAAAGCGTCGCACTAGCCTTCGCAATCTTCTGTCCCAAAACCGGTAATTCGCTTTCTAGAAGCTTCAAACTCTTCAGGGTGACCACACTGACACTGTTCAATCTTCCCAGCATCTGCACGGAAAACATATCATTGATAATGCTCAAGCCATCCCCCACTCCAAGCAGGTAATCTATAGTCTGTAGCGACTGTGAATTTGGCGTCGAGGTTGATAGTTGCATCTCTGATATCGTTGGGTGGTTGGCTAGAATCACGGAATCGGTATCGATGCTCTCCTCTGTGGTAGAGCCGGAGCGCACATTTTCCAATGTGCGAAATTGTCTCAAGGACTCGAACTGACTTACGAAAAATGGCGTGATGCCGGTTTGCTTCTGTTCAAGTTCTTCAGAGCCTCCGATAGTCTTCTCCAAGTTCTGCATCTCAACTTCCAAAGTGGCGATCAGATTCGATCCATCAACGCCACCGTTTAGAATCAGCTGGTAAGCCTTGACAAGCGAAGACATAATACGCCCTAGCTCGACAACGGAGATAGCAGTCTTCCATCTCAGAGCATCGAATCGCAAAGCCAGTGCTTCCATTTTCGACAGTATCTGTAAGACTCTGAGATTCGGGATCACTGTTGGCCGGAGTAGATGCCAGAGGGGTTCCATGCTTAGGCCGGTGGTGAGCTTGAAGCCAGAAGAGAATTCGGCAGACAAACTTGTTGAGAAACATGATAGCGGTAAGTCGGAGGCCTGGGAAGTAGTTTTGAGGCTGGCGAGAAGGTCAGAGCCAATTGCAAGGTGGGCTTGGAAGGTTGATTCTTCAAATCCGGGCGAAATCGCCAGATGGAAAGTGTTCCACCAATATCGAAGTAGAGCGTCGAGGGCTTGATTGTGCTCCTTCCACTGCGTTTCAAAACATATATGAGTTTGCAGGTAGGTGCTGAGTGCTTTTGCCGTAGTGTATAGGAAGGAGGAGATATTGGCAGTGGAGTCTTTGGCTACGGCTGAAACGCGGGATTTAACAATAGAGCGTTGAAGTCTGTTCATCTTACTGGGCTTTAAAGTATCCAAACCTTTCTCTTGACTGTTGTGAGCTTGAGATGCTGTACTTAAGTCGACAAGAAGATCGAAGACGGCACCTAGCCACAATGCTTGCTCGGACTCGGACGTTTGTTCCAGGAGAGGTACTAGAGGCGAATTCTGCAGAGGATGGATGATCTGCGCGTCTCTGAAGCTTTCCACGGAAAGGTTGGTCTTCATTGAAAATTCACCAAGCATTTCCCCAACAGCTACTCTTAGCTGCTGATTAGACCCATCTTGATAGATGCTCATGTACGGTTGGAAAATTGCCTCAAAATCCGTAACTGTAAGCTTGATCAGGCCACTATTGCGACAAGCGTCCAAAAATCGTCGCAGAAGCGGCATATCGGACCATGAGAGGTTTTCCAAAGCAGCAGAATACATTCGTCGTGCCATGCAGTCCACAGTAGTCAAATCAATAGTCTTCGCCAAATTCCGGAATCTGGTCATCGTAGAATCGGGCATCACGGGCGCCGTTGTACCAAGTTCAGCGATATCAGCATGGAGAGGCTCAACGAATATTTCAACAGCCCTATTGCGCATCGCCCTCGACAGCTCTCCAAACCTCGCATCCATAGTCAAGAATATCCTGAACTGAGGATGTGGCTTGACAACCTTTGGCTCACCATCCGAGCCGCAGTGTTCGTTGATACTCAGGAAGCCGTTCGGTTCGAGCAACGAGTTTAGTCGGTCGAGTACCGATGCGCTGCACAAGTTCGCGTTGTCGAGGACAAGCCAGGAACCCTGCTCGAGGGCTTTGACGAGCACGCCGTCAACCCACTCAAAGCGAGCGTTCTCGACGGTCATGGTTCGTTTGGCGAAACTGGAGCATTTCCTTGCAAGATTCTCGAAGTCTGGAAGGGAAGTCTTCAAAAACAGGCTTTGGAGAAGGGTTTCCAGAGTGGTGAAGTATGCGGGTGTGCACGATGTGTCTAGATTAACTTTTTCGAGGATCTCGAGGGCTTCGCCCGGAATCTCTATTGGTAGAGATGACAGTATCTTAGTGTTTAGAAATTCTTTCAGCTCTGTGAGGAAAGTGCTTGCCGAGCGTTGAGGATCAACTTGCTCGAAGCCTCCGACGAGATCCATGATGTCAATGTCGGCGTTGAGAGGAAAAACAACGAGGGAGTTCCCACTTGTGGCAGCGATGTGCTCAATGATTGTTGTTTTTCCGGATCCAGATGGGCCAACCAGGATACACGGCAGATTTTGCTGGATGCAGATCATGACTGACTCGATTTCAGGAAGACGATTTACAGGGTCAAAGCCTGGGAAGGACAGACGCTGTATAATAGGATCTCTCGTCATGTAAGCCAATCCAACTTGATAAGCAGACGGACTCATGTTGTGGAAGAAATGGCGGAACGGAACATTCTCACGAAACACCTGTGCAAATATCCTGTCGAACTCCTGCCGATCCTTGGTATTCCTAAATCTCTGTCTGAAAATCAGATTCAAGAAATCAGACGGTTTGGCAGCTGCAACCAAGGGGGCATCTGAGCCGAGGAGTTGCAGCCATCGCAGGATATCTCTCAAATTGAATTCCCACGGCCCACCTTGCGAGCCAAACTGTTTTCGGTGCACGATCTCATGCTCAAGCTTGGACACGAACGCAATAATTGTATTGAGAGTCTCTTGTTGAATGTTTGGGAAATTGTGCGTGCAGATAAGCTGCAAATCCTCGTCCCTAAACACATCGGCGTAGACGACCGTGAACCGGTTCACGAACGAGCTCGGAAGTCCCTTTCTGCCGCCGCCTTGATGATGCGGATTCTGGGCTGCAAAGACGGAGAAATTTGGATGTCGCTTAAACTTTTGGTCGAGTTCTGAGATGTAAACTTCGCCTCTGTGGTCGAGACAGGCGTTTAGTCCTTCGAGCACGGATTGCGAGGCGAGGTTCATTTCATCGAGGAGCACCCATTCGCCATTCTGCATCGCTTGGAGGAATGGAGCGTCGCGCCAGGCAAAGTGGCCGGCCTCTGCACCTTCGACTGGGACATCCGAGCCGAAGAGGTCCATCAAGTCTGTTTGCTCCGAGAGATTGATTCGAGTGAGTGGTCTGTTGCAGGCGCGTGCGAGGGCGGCAATCAGAGTTGTCTTACCGACACCAGGGCTTCCTTCGATCAAAATGGGCTTCTGAACTTGCAAGGCGCGAATCACTCTCGTGGCGTTCAGCTTGGTTGTTGGGGCGTCGAATGCAAAGCCTGGGTCGGAATCTGAGCCGGACTGCTTTGGGATTGAGAAGTCTCCCATGATCAGCGATTCATTCCCATGGGTAATCTCGATGGGTTTGAAGTATATTGAGCTGATATCATGGCCGAGCAAGGTACTCAGTTGTTGCAAGCATCTCTTTCTCTCCTCGAGGATATTGTCTGGGCTGATAGCTAGCAAAGCAGCGGGATTGGCACCCAACGTGTCAATATACACCATTGCAGCTCCGTGAAGAACAGCGAAGTAAGGGTCATTCGAAGAAGAGCCATTCATGAATGTGACCCACGCGAGTACATCTCTGACCGAAATTGATGTGGACGAGGAGGAACGATAATTATCTCCAAACCACTCGGCAAAATACACCATAGCTTTGGACAGGTGCTTGTGCTTGTCATGCAGCTTTGCTTCAACTATCTGGAAGACATCATCGTGTTCAGACAGAGAAGGAACCCATATCTCAGTAAATCGGTTCCGCAGAGCTGGTGACAATTCGCGTTTGCCGTAGTCACCACCCGGGTTCATGGTGGCGAAAAATTGAAAACCGTCGGCTGCTTCAACGAAAGAGTTCTCCACACCTTTCTCGGCTAGGAGAATTGTGCGTCCAGTTTCCAAGACTGAGTTGAGGCGTTCCAAGACAGAGTCGTCAGCAAGGGATATCTCGTCGAGAAGGAAGAACTGGCCATCTTTGAGTGCTTGAACGAGAGTTCCGTCGGACCATTCAAAGAGAGCGTTTGCTTTGCCTTGATTGAGCTCTATTCGTTGACGGAGGTCCTCCGATACTCCCGAAACAATTGACGATGGCAGTGATCGGTAAATCGCCATCAAGGCCTCGACTTCATCCTGCTCGGTGGCCGACTGGCTACATCCCTGGAAAACTGCAAGCAAATCCTTTTTCAATTGCTCCAGAATCACCGCACGGTTGCGGACTGGTCTTTGAGCACCGATGAGATCTCCAGTCTCGGTATTCTGATGCGCGTTGACAATGTGCAATTCCTTGCCAAAAGCGTCAGCCAGCATCTGACAGACAGTCGTCTTGCCACATCCAGTTTCCCCAACCAGAAGCACAGGCTCATTATTCCGAATGGCATGCGCAACAAGCACATAAAGACGACGCATAGCTTGAGTCCAGACTACACCTTGGGCATTCGGAGTCTCATCATAGGCCTTGATTTCAGACGAGAGCTCACCATTGTAGAGAACGACAGGGTCGATCTTGACTTTCATTACCTTCTCAATAATTTCCTTGACCGCTGTTCGCTCAGCTGGGTTTCGCACACGTTCAGCTAAGAGCATATATCCATTCGCCGCCAGTTGTTCCCGGTTATCTGCATCTCTGAGGGCCCATCGGAACAGATCTCTCAGGGTCGCAAAGCTGTCTTTCTGCTCGAATAGACGACTCGACTGGCGGAGGGTAGAAAGCTCTTTGTAAACATCCACAATTCGCTTGCAATCCGAAGGTGCGACTTTCTGGCTTCGATACTCTAGGATCTGCTGCAGCTCATCTTGCGGAATGTCGTCAAAGTGCAGCTCCAAGAAGCGATTACGAAAGGCTCGTGAGAGGGTTTTTCTTCCACCGTAGAGACCAGGAGGGTTTTGGGTTGCGAAGAGCATGAAGTTCTCATGAGGACGAACAATTTCTTGAGTTTCGGAAAGCAGAAGTTCGCGGTTGTCATCGAGCAGCCGATTCAGAGCTTCCAGAACGTCTGTGGGAGCCAAATTAAGCTCGTCCAGCACTATCCAATGGCCTTGACGAAGAGCTTGAACGAGAAGGCCTTCCTGGAAACGGAGCTGGCCGTCAGAACATGAGACGTATGTTCCGAGGTATTCTTGTAGATCAGTATGTTCGTGATTATTAATACGCACGAATTTATTGCCACTATACTTTGCCAAATACTCAATCATGCTCGTCTTTCCCGACGAGGTTGGGCCTTGAACAAGAACTGGGAATCGCCGGGTTGAAGTAGCTCGGACCAGGTTCAGCATATTGCGCTCAACGGATGGAGTGATGATGTAATGTGCTTGCTCCTGGGGAGTTTCCGAACCTTGAAGCATCCAGTATTGGCGATCTCTCTCCTTGTTCATAAAAGCCTTGTACAATTTTCCATCATCGAGTCGACGGGGTGTCTGGGCCAGAAGAGCCCGTGGATTACCGTGGCTGCTGAGCAAATGATGGTCGATCAATGGAGTGAGAAGCTTCTCGGACTCTCTATCTAGGAGAGTCAGGAAACCCATGGCGAAGCCTTCATAAAGCGAACGTCGCAGTCCATAAGAAGGGGCAATCTCGACTACGTAGCTAAGCACACGAGTAAGAGTTCGAAGACTGAAATGCGGAACTTGATTGGCTCCGTCGACTAATCTCTTTTCATCGGCAAGACGCTTGGTGTTAAGGTACAGTCTTGCAACATCCTGGGCAGCTTTCTCGTCGTTACTGCTGTTACCTTTCAAGTACGCTTGAATGACGCCAAGAAGATCATCCAGGTTCCGGTCCGGACTTTCAACATATATCTCAGTAAAATGTGACCGCAATCCCATGGGAAGATCCCTCTTTCCGACATCAGTAGCGGGGTTCATCGCACCAAAAATACGAAAGTTCGGATGAGCCCTCACCCTCTCGATTTCGCCAGTCTCAGAGAGCAAGATTGAGGGCGAACCACCAGAGCCGCTATGCAGCAAGTCGGCAATGCATTCAAGCGTATCTGGAGAGGCAAGGTTGATCTCATCGAGCAAGACCCAGTCGCCATTCCGAGCAGCCTTTACGATATTTCCTTCCACAAATGTGAAAGCAAATCCCTTAGAGCCACCAGACAGCTGCATATCAAACTGCGCCAAGCTCTGCGAGAATCTTTCCCATCGTGGCTTGAGCTGGAGTAATGATTGCAGCCTTGACTCTGTCTTTCGGCGCTTTGTGGGTTGCTCTGTAGGCCTTCCGTTCGAGATTTCTTTCTTCATCAACTCGGAGAGAATCTTGTCGAACATCTTTGGGGCTTCACGCCAAAGCTTGCTGGCCTTGTTCCATTGGCTTTTTGCGACGCATTTTCCTAGTGACTCGATGTACTTCTGATTCTTCGTGACAGAAATACCAGTCGCGCCGAAAAGATCTTCAAATTCCTCCTTGAGTGGGATTGCAAGACTTCTGATATTGACGGGCTTAAAGCCACCAAGTAAATCGCCAACCTCGCTCTGTTGAGACAGATTAACGGCGGTCAGCTTGTAACCAAGAGAATCGGCCAGTTGCTGAACAACGGTTGTCTTCCCGATGCCGGTTTCTCCAACGAGAAGCACTGGTTCCTTCATCTTCACAGCAACTCCGACTTGCTCAAGTAAGCGCTTGGCATGAGTGGTGTTGGCAAAGGGTATTGACTTTTTTGGCTTGACGACCCGATTTGCAGGCCGTTTTCGCAGACGCACTCGGCCAATCGTAAGTTCCTTCTCGCAATCTTCGTACCGTGGAATGTGAGAAGTGAGGAAATGCTCGACATGCTGCGGATCAACATGCATCTCTTCAGCAATCGCAGAAATGATAGTTTTGCGTGTTTCATCTGATTGCAAGCTGCCAGCAAAGCAGTCTGTGGCTTCGAGGAACATTTCGTACCTGATAACATCAGTGATCGGCTCTTCACCAGTTCTTGAGCCTGCTGCTTCAAGAATACCATCCAATCTGCGGCACCATTTCAGGAGATCACGAGGACTGATCGGCCTTCCAACGAAAGAACGACTTCTTGAGACAAAGGATGGCTTCTGTGATAAGTTATACAATCGCTCATATACACTGATTATACCGGGCAAGAACTTGTGCAGGATTGGATGAGTGCCACCAATGATCTCAGCAAACTCCTTCTGACTGGGCATTGTGACAGGGACTCGCTGCCAGAGACGAGCTCCGAGCATATGTAAAGCGGGTGGGCTTTCATGCCCAGTCATACTTAGTGATGTTCGGATGCTCGCCAGAAGCTTGAACCCTGGTCCAGCCTTGACGGTTTCACCACGACTCGGAATCAGGAGCTCTCCGCGCTCAATAAGGGGTAGGATAACACTGATGACTTCATTCGGTGCTCTGTCGAGATCTTCAATAAACACCCATCTGCCCTCTCTTACTGCGGTACTTAAGACACCTGCACGCCATGTAAAGGATCCGGGTGTTGAGCCACTTGCATACATCCCGATCAACATCTTGGCATCAGTCTGCTCGTTCAGATGAAGAGTGACCATGGTCGAGTCCACGCCGAGTTCTCGGGCAAAGTCGTTGACGAGAGATGTCTTTCCAGACCCAGCAATACCATGAACAAGAACGGGGGAGGACGATAGAAGTGCCTTCGCAAAAGTCTCCATATTGTCTGAGGTAGTCGCGGTATGCACAAGAGTAGTGGGCCGAACCGGTGTTCCATTCGGGCGAGGAAGAAGAGTGTTTGAGTATTTGGCCACCAATTCGGACAATCCTTCTAGATTTGGTGCTGGAGATTTTTTATGACGCAGAGATTCCACAGCATCTCTCAGCCGCTTTTCCTCGAACACACTCAAGAATCCATAGTCGACCAAAATCCCGTCGAAATCTCCCATTACAGGTTCTGACTTTCCGACATGCTCTTCAATCATAACTTCTAGCTTGGCTTCGGAAGCAGAACATAATTGGCAAAAGATTCTGGCGGCTAAGTATCGCACACCTTTGTCTGCATGCTTTAGGTAAGCTTGGATGCTCGAGCTCGCAATCGTCCCCGAAAATGTCTGGCTGTTGAAGTTCAAAAGTCGTAGAGTCGAGAGCAGTATACGCTGTAAACCTACCACGTCCAAGCCGTTTTCTTCTTCCCATAAACATTGGACTCTGGGCCCTTGCCTCTCGTTTTTGGGGTGTGCCGTAGTGCCATCGAGATATCTCTCCAGAAATGTCGACAACTGCGGCGCAAGAGGCAGAACCCGCGCAAAGGCTCCAATTACTCCCGCATTTTGCTTCTTTCCTCTCCCTCTTTCAACCCACCTTGCAGTCGTGTCCGCGAACACGTTCTCATATCTCGAAAAAAGCGGCAACGTCAAGTTGGGTTTGAGCGCTGCGACCGCGAGTGCATCGAGAAATCGCGGGGTCTTTTGAAGGCGTATGATCTCGAGTATTTCTTCTGGTAATTCCGCCAACTTCCCTGCTTCATCCTGCCCATCCTGAATGAACACTTTCCCTTCTTCGATATCCATTTCGTGGCCCGGTGCATAAATCCGCAATCTTCATGAGGTTATCGGGGTTGTTCCGACTTTTTTTTTTTCTCACAATCGCCCGATAACGATAGGTTCAGGCACGGACCAGCCAATTTGACGCTAAGAAAATGTTAGCGCATCGTTCGACTCCGGCAAAGATCAACCACCACGAACACAAGTCAAGTTAATCCTCAAGAACCTGAGAGGAGCCTCTGCTTCAGCTCTGTATCCGCCATGTCGTTATCCTGCCAATCGACAGCCCGAACCTGCGTCCGATCTCTGCGCTCCTCATCCTCCTTACGACGCTCCGCTGCCGCCGTGGCACAAAGGAGGAATACACCTGCGAGACGATGGCAATCGACCGAAACGGCTGCTGTGAACCCCAAGATCTCGGGCATTGTTGATCAAATCAGTCAATTAACTCTGTTGGAGACTGCCGATTTAGTCGCGAGCTTGAAGGTGAGTTGAGATAGCCTTGGGATGGCGGGAATAGCTGCTAACGGTAGATCAGTCTCGACTCAACATCCCAGATATGCCCATGGGAGGTTTCGCTGCTGGGCCAGCTGCCCCAGCCGCTGCTCCCGTAGAGGAGGAAGAGGCTGCCCCAGTGCAGCAGGAGAAGACGCTGTTCAATCTGAAGCTGGTGTCTTTTGAGACAGGCTCGAAGCCGAAGATCATCAAGGAAGTAAAGGGCATGTTAGGCCTGAGCTTGGTGGACAGTAAAAAGTTCGTGGAGAGCGCGCCAAAGTTGATGAAGGAGGGTGTGCCAAAAGAGGAGGCTGAGAAGATTGTGGCTACGTTGAAGGAGTTGGGTGGCGTTGTCACCATGGAATAAGGGACATTGTATGCTGATAGATGTGTATGATGTGTATGGCATGATGGGGCTTTGTATCAAAACTAGAGATGTGTACAGAACCCACTTCTCAACCCAGCCCTTTCCTTTTTGGGGTGCAATACGGTCCATACTTAAGTAATCCAAGACTGGGTGTCATATCATAACGCTACATCAATGTATGTCTATTTTGACCTCTGATACATTTTTACAACATCTCACGTTGTCGAATACGGTTTTCTAGTATTGTTTATTGCTTTTCCCGGTCAGATCCAGGCGTTAACATTAAAGTTAATCTCATCCCGAATAGCTCCTTGACCCCTCCACAAATCCTCTGCCTTTTATCTCTCTCCTTACTTCTTCCGCTCTTTTCGTTGCCATGCTTTGCTTAATCGTAATTTTTGCCATTCACATGTTGTGAGTTCTCAAATCTTAGACTCCTTTTCCCTTTTTTACAGAGAACACCTAACTGTAACAGATCCCCAATGCGCCGTGTGTTCTCTTTTCTGCCTTCTCACTCATGGATTACCCCTGATGTTGTTAACTCTGGATGATAAGAGGATGCATAACTTATAGCATGTTTAGCTTGGTTTAGAAGGTTCGCTTAACTGAAAGTTCTTCATTTCTTTTCTTATCATGTCAGAGACCTGAAGGTGGCATGAAGCTTGATCATCTCATAGTCTTTGGCGAAATGCTTCTTGAAAAATGCTCTTGCATCCAGATCATCGCTAGCGAGACTCAAAGGGAGGTATTTGGGAGTTTCGGGATAACGGAGCAGAGGGTCTCGCAAAACCAGATCATCTCAATGTCATTCACAATTTATCACTGCATGTAAGCTGTTGATGACACAGGGCTTGACGAAGAGCATAGCGGCTTGAGCCCTGAGATTAGCTTTGCATATTGTTAGGCAATTGCAACTCCCTGTCGATAGATTGGAGAGAGAGTTTAATTGAAAATTTGGAAATTGATCAAGAATTCGGAAACATCAAAACAAAGACATTATCATCGTCAACCTATCTCTTGGCGCTGAGAGAAATCCTCATCTTGTACTAATAGGTTCACTTTCTCACATGAAATGGTAAAAGCAGCTGATATCCAATCATATGATCCCTTTTCTTGCTATCTTCGCGGGCGATTTAAACTCTGTTGTCAATGACGGCCAGTTTACATTTTGCACTCGCTGCATCTGACAATAGTTGAGTGCTAAAGTATTTGCAAGGAAGCTATGAATTTCATCTACTAATCCAACAAACTAGACTGGATTAGGTTGTAGATTGTATAGAATCCCTCTTGGTAGCTCTGCACAGAGGGAATTCTAATAAACCCTACAGCTTTGTTTCACATTCCGTCTGCTTTAAGAATTCATAGCTCCGAGACAGTAGATTGCTCACGAAGTTTCCAACACTCCTCCGCTAACCGTCACTTTTTCGATTGCTCTCTTGGTAACTTGGAGCTGCAAGATTTCAATGAGTCGGAGCGATATTCCTTGAGCAGCGCATGTCTCATACGCAGATACCGAGACGAAGTTATTCGTCGCCAGTGAGGAGAATCTAAGGTTTTCCTCTGCGCACGCAGCTTTCGTCATGTAAAAGATTGGAAGAGTTGTCTTACGGCTGCTAGGCCTTGATATCTTGGAGTCTTATATCCTTTTCAGGCTTTAATCTCCCGGCTCCTGATTCTTATATGACTTCCTTGGCTGTTGTAGTTTAAATGGAACGGAAACTTACTCTAAAGAGATTGCACTCAAGGAGCAGGTAGCCACTGGTTCTGTGCCCCTTGATCTTTTCCCTGTAAACCCTCTAAGGCTGAAAACCATTTAGGGATTGATTCGAAAATAGTAAAAGCAGTGAAGCTAGTTGGGGAGCGGATGCGTCTCTACTATGGTTATTCCAATGTACCATTATCATTTCGTACTAATTTTTTTTTTTTCACTGTTCTGCTTCTCTTAGATCCATCTTGAGATTGGCAAATCCTGATATCAAATTTACTAGTAAATTAGCTTTCATACCGTCAAGCTATACCTCAGGGACTTCATGTTTGCCCCTCTGCCAGCTAAAACGAGCTTTCACCTGCAGATCAAGGAATCATATGGAAACCAATGGGGCATTGTCCTCCTTTCTGTTATCCGATGAGCTTCAATCACGATGCTAGCGCGCGTTAAGAATCCCGAAGCCAGCTATCCTCGTCTTATTTAATAATGAGAGAATTGAGAATTTCAGTTGAAAGTGCGCTATTTTGTTTACTTGCTACTTCCTAAGCGAGATAGCAGCAAGGCTCAGCACTCGCCCCAGGATCCTGACAACTGATACTGGCAAGCATACTTGTCCTTCCTGCTTGCTCAGAAAATCGCCGGGCGGCAGCATAATTTGTGCTTGTTATTGAAGATGAGATTGGTATGACTGAAAAAGTACTCTGACGGTTGCCCCTGGCGCAGTAGGTTCTCATTTTCCACACATTCGCACTGCCGCGGTTATGTAATCCTGGCTATACCCAGTAACGGCTATAGAGATCTTCTCTGAGTGAACTGGATGGAGAGATAGGTGAGGAGTTACATGAGTACATTGGTATAAGTGGCTTACGATCTTTCGTTTCCCTTAGATCAACATGCTGAATTATAAATGCCGAACAACCACTGAGGAGTTGCCAATTGTTGCACCCAGAGAATTTCAGAGACAGAGCTAGGCGTCTTGTCTTACTGGTGCTGAGTAGCAGGTGCTTGGTCTCTTTAATTCTACAGATAGAGCCCAATAGTGATACTTGAAGTGTGGAAGTCCCGGGGCTTGAGAATCGGCTGCTGACTGTGGGCAACCTAGGAGCAGTGGAAGTCCACGTGTAAGAACTCGCGACTCTATATCATCGTGGTTTGAATTGTCTCATGGAAATATATGCACTGGAAGGATTTACCAGCTGCAGAATTCACCAACGTCACGAGCTGAGTTTCTGCAGATTTGTAACCTCTTCTCGAGCGGTTTTTTGCTTGTAGGGTCATCTAGAGACTCAATCGATTTTTTGAGTATTGATCATTGCAGCCGTATATCGCGTATCACTCAGGACATCTCAACAAGTGCTGCTGTTACTGCTCAAATTTCAGGGGCTCTTGTGTTTTGGTCGTTTGATTTCAGGCGTTGAATCGCCTGATAAGAGCGCGAGAACAAGAAACAAGAACTGGCTACATGCTTCAACAAGCTATTTCAGCGCTTCTCGGGATGTGAGATGTTGCTATTGCCCTCAAAGTTATAGATTACATGGAAACCAAGTTCCTTGCACTGCTAGGACTCCGGCTTCTTCGCCCCTCTCACGTTGAAGAACCAGGCGCTGCCCATCAGCGCAGATCCCCCCACCACAATAAAGCCTCCAAACAGCGAAGTGCCAGTATAACCCGGACCATGGTAGGTAATTGCACTAGCGATTGGCGGCCCAGCGAGTAGCCCAAATGCATTGCATGTTACGGCCATGCCGAGTCTTGCGCCGTACCGAGACATGTCTCTGGTGACGCTGGCGACCGAGGCGGGAGGCAGCGAGATGAAAGCCCCTGAAAAAAATCCATAGACCAGACAGAACACAATCAGGCCTGGCAAGTTCAGCACCACGGGCCATACGAATATGAGAATACCTCCGATGAAAACGAAGATACTCTGGACGAGGAGCGGATTGGATCTGGTATGCTTTGTTAGCAGGTTGTGAGGGATGACATTCTGGACCGCAACGTACTTGTCGGCCAGGTAATTGGGGACTATGCGTCCGAAGACGCCCCCGACGTTGAGGAAGCTGACGAGATAATACGGCTTCAGACCCTGGAGATCCACGTTCTTCGCACTCACTCGGCCCAGGATGAAGTAGTACACGACGTACACGCCGGCAAAGCTGATCATTTGGCCAAGTACCAGTCCGAGATATACCGGCTCCTTGAACGCGACAATCTCGAGCAGCGGCGCCTTTCCCTTGGCCGGGACGTCGGCGCGCGGTCTGATGAGCAGACTCGCAGTGCCCAGCGTGGCCAACGCAACGAGGGCCGTGACACGAACCGCCCATCGGAATCCCAGGCCTTCGAGAAGGAGTTCGAGGATGATCGGGTAGAAGATCCCCCCGACCGCCGCACCGGTGGTGACGATCCCAAGGGCGAGTGCTCTTCGTCGCTGGAAGTATGTGGCGGTGATGCTGATGGGTGGGATGAACACCAAGCCCATTCCCGCACCGCAGCATACTCCTTGGCTGAGCATTATCTGGTAGTATACCAGCGTCGTGCCCTCGCCCTGGTTTCCCGTGCCATATCCACTCAAGGACACCATCATCATCCCGAACACGATGAGAAAGCTGCCAGTGGCAGTCATGGACCGCGCATATCCTGCGTCGACGACCCGTCCGCTGAAAGCCCCGAGCAGGAGCAACAGGAACGATTGCACCGATCCGATCCACGACACCGCAAACGAGCTGGCGAGCGACGGTGTCTTGCTGTAGTATTCTTGGAAGACGCCGAAGGTGTTGACCAAGCCCCTGCGAAAGAGATCTTGTCAGCCTCGCGCTCGAGGAAAGATTTCACCTCATGGAAGGGAGAGCAACACACCAGCTGCTGAACATCAACAGGAATCCAACCAGAACTTGTGTCCACGCCAGCAACGTCTTCTCCATGTCTCTCGGTGCCATGGCCGCAGGCGATACCGGTGCGAGTGAAGTATTCTCGCTTCCAGTGATAAGCGAGCGGTCTCCCCCCTGGAGCTTCTCAACATCAACACTGGCCGTCATTCTCGCTTTCGCCCTCGGAAAAAACACAGTCGGAGAAAGGGCTGAGCACGACCTCTTCGTGGAAGACAACTCGAAAACAATGAATCCATCCCCGAGGAGACCCGTGTACGCTCGAGACGCATCGGGCGCGCATGTCCTGCTTGCTCTGTACACGGCAGAGGCGAAGACGACTGGCAGGGATCCCTTCCGAGTTTCCTCATTCCGCGTCCGGCAGACAGGGCTCAGAGCTCAATCGCAGCTCGGGGTTTCCACCTGTTCAGACCAGGGCGGGAGAACTCGCCGAGTCTCTAGAAGGTCGAGGACGTACGATACGATTACACATCCCAGAATGAGTACTGCCTCCGTCCGGAAGCCAGGTGAGAGAACCACACGTCGAAAGGTCGCATCGGCTTGTCTTGTCTGCAACGGAACAAGGCGCAGCGGAGAAGTACATCAGCTTTCCTCGTCAGATAATCCCGATGTGGAGATCTTGCGGTGCGGAGCCGTTTTGTTGGAAAGGATTCAATCCAGACCTGGTGGCGAGGATCTGTAGACGGCCAAGTCGACAAAGAGCTAAGCCTTCTGGGGCAACTCAAGCTCCGGTCCTCCACATCCTTCGGCCATGCGTTCGGGTCCGATTGCCACAAGACACGGTAAATTGCGGACAACAAGTTGAAGCGAGCTTCACCAGCTTACAAAGGGTTCTGGCTACGCAAGAATCATAGTCCGGGGTGAAAGACACGACTTGCGGAGATTACTCAGACAGGATCTGGCCAAGTCAGGACACCCAGATCAAGATACGCTGCTTGACTCGACACATTCCAATCAAGGTCTATGCCTGCATTCCCAATCGTTTCGTGTTTCAGACACGGAGTATCAGAACCGGGGCAGAAATCCGCCTGAAGTATTCATTCTGGCCGCTTCAAAAAGAGGGCATGTAAGTCGCCCTCCTCAAACTTGGATTCGGCGCTGGAAACCCGAAGATTCGTGTGAGTCGGGTACTTTATTCTGTCTTCTTTAAATTCCCAATTACAGCAGATCAGTTTTTATATTTTTTGGGGGGGATTGAATTCTAGTATTTATATTCGTCTCTCCCCGGTAGCGGTACTATTCGGTCGGTCGGTTCTGATCTAGCGGGCTCGAGACGTGAGAACAGTCGAGAGTACTGCAATCCACGCTCGTGGTCGAAGTTCCCTTTGAATAGTCGAAGTCTCCACCGTCCTCGTCGAGAAACGTGTGCAACTCCAAGAGCGGGATCTCTTGAACCTTAACTCTATCGTCACCTGAGCTTCTCTGCCGCGGGGGTTCAGCTCGAAGTGCGAACTTGCCAAGTCCAAGCAACGACCATCTGCTATCATAAAAGACTTGACAAGCCCCAACTGAAGGTTGCCGCCGTTTGATCTGGCTATGTCTACCTGGCAATCCTCAACAATAGCAGGGTGTAGGCGCATGTGCTTATGAGATTGTGTTAATTTGTTGGTATCACATTAGGTGATTGCGCGCACAGTTGAAGCTCCTCGAACACGTTGTATTGTAGTCGTGTGTAAGAGCTTGCTCTCGAAGCTATTCCGTGAGAGCGTAGAGTAAATACAGTATTTGCCAAGCCTTTCCTGGTCACATGACCTATTGCCCTGTCATATCTGCCGACACAATCTCATCAGCCTGTAACGATCGGGGTGCATCAATCTGTCGGTTTTACTATCGGGCATGGTTTGGTGGGAGAATCCGGCTGCAAACAAAGAACGCCGAGAAGCCTGTGCTCTGCGATTCCTCTGTCTTGCTAGAAACTTACATCTACCACCCCACCCGCTCTGGCTCAAGTCTTCTTTCGTTCGCCTCTGCCGCTGCTTAGATCAACTAATCCTCAAGCCGGCGGCCTGCCCAGACACCAAGGAAAGGCGCGCCATGCTCTGCCAGGACGGCCACTGACCCCTACCTGGGCGAGCGCACGGAAATGCACTTCGATATACGTCGGCGGATTCTCACGATCCGACCGACAACCAACGCCCTGCTGGCTCGATGACTCGAGTCCGACGAGTTCCGTCCCTCATACACTCGCGACTCTTCGGAGTCAGGAGGGAGCATAAACAAGCCCAGCTGCCTCGTTCGGCTAATCGTGAGGGCGGGGACTCGCTTAGGTAGGTCGCTTAAGTCGGTAGTCATAACAAACACCCCTGGTGTATATATCAGGGCTCTTTCGTGCGTATCCTGCACGCCGACCGCCGTCCGAAGATCCGTCGGCTTTCCGCGTCTCGAGCGTTGCTTTGCGGTCGGAGACAGCATTGCTCTCGCTGCGCATCTTGGAGAGGGGATTGCGTGCCCTACTCGGCTGGAAACCCGGCCCACGTGAGTCTCTCTACCCCTTGGACGGATTCCATGCAGTGCACTCCAGTGCCGCCCCGGGGGAGACGGCGGCTCTTCTGCGACCCGCGACGATACTTCATGCCGGGGTGCATTGTCTCCTCACTCCTGGACATCTCGGCGCGCTTCAGAAGGCCAGCTGAGAAGAGGAGTGAGCGACGCAGGAGTCAGGATGCCACTCGCCGCCTGCCTCTTGCATGAGCCCGCTGTCAACACACGCAAGTGACGGGGTCATGTTTGTGGGAGTCGGCAGCTTTCCTGGCTCAAGCCATGTCCTCCTCCGCTCAAGATCTCGCGTCCGATGGCTCGCGCACCGCTTTGAGCAGACGCCGGACCTGGAGGGGGGGCTGCCAGAGGTCCGATCGTGTCAACTCGCTAGCGCAGGGCGTCTTCGGTGTATTGACTTGCATCTCGCGACAGCGCAAAGCCTCGGTGGTCCGGACAGACCCGCAACTTCTTCGGTTGGCAGGTCTGATAACACCATCATGAACCTCATAGCGAGCATTTGCAAAATCGTGCTGCGGACAGGTCCACCACCTGTACCGGTCAGTCTGGCCCCGGGCAAGAGCGGCAACTGCACGTCTCCCCTGGTCTTGTTGTTCCCCGGACTCCAGGAAGTCTCCTTATGCGGCGCTCTCCCTGTGGGCGACTGCAAGATTCCACTCTCAGGTCCTTGGGGTGGACCAAGAACGTCCCTTGCCCTCAGGGACCGACGCTGGAATCGGTCCGCGGCGGAGGCATTCTAGAGCGACGTCATTTTGCACCACCACCCTCGTGCATCACCCTCGTGCATCCTCCCCTCCATCGGTAAGATCAAAGCATAGCTCCGAGGCAGAAATCGCCCGAGAGGAAGGCAGAAGTTCCGACTATTCAGGACAGCGAGCGAAGGCAATCCGAGTTTTTCGCCAAAAAGCAGATGCGATTTCCCCCGGGTTGCTAAGCCTCGACAGAGCCGAAAGCTTACCCGTTACCTGGGATCATTGACAACCGAAAACTCGGGGCTGATTAAGGTTTGGATCAATCGAGAACTTTGTTTTTTTTGAGACTTCTTTCTGGTTTGATAATAAGAGAGCGTTACGTTTGGTTTCTGCCCTCAAGAAGAGACTGAATTCGGGTTTTCCTCCACATAGAGCTCTTCAGTAAAAGCCTTCTAGAACGACCTCGCTCAAACAGCTGTAGACTCTTGCAGCCTGCTATGAAGGCAAAGGGACTCGGCCATCAAGAGGCTGCCGTGAGACAGGCAAGAGTAATAGATACAAAGTTGGGGAATCGTCACGTAGTATTATCTGACGACGCTATCTACTGAAATTCACAGAGTCAAGGTACGGAGGTACTCGGACGGATCTGCTCCAACATAACCAACGTACAGGTCCGGTCGGATGACAATCGACACATCCCCCTTCCTCCCCAAGTCGAAGGTCGTTGCCAGAGTCTCGCCGTCGACATTTACGCTAAAGACATCGGAGCAAGGCTCGGTGGAAACGTCCCAGGTATCAACGTACGTGCTGATGCCCGGTGGAAGCGTCAGGTCGACGCCAGATCCTGACAAGACGGCAAAGCTACCGTACTTGAACAGCTGATAGAGCCAGGCCTTGCTCTTGTCCGCTTTAGTCAGGACGAAATCGGGACAACGGCTGCCGGTGAAGAATTCGCCTACAGAGCCCGAAGCGGTGAAAAGACCATGAAGGGGGTATGTGATGCCCATGCCTGTTGAATTTAGCCCGGTGACCCCTCGCCCTGAGGATGACTGATCCTTACCAGTAATGTTTGCCGAACTGAGCTCTACGATCTTGACGTATTCATCCGCAGTTCGCAACGTGCTCCTGACGAGTTTGGCCGCTACATCTACGACACTCTCTGCAACTGCCCTCCTTTCCACGTCGTAGGATTGCAGAGCCCGCGGGCTCACACCCCGGGCAGCAAGGTTGAGACGCCACGAGAGCGCGAATGCGTCTGAAAGTCCTGTGTTCAGGCCTTGCCCACCATTGACCGAATGGACGTGAGCAGCGTCTCCAGCCAGGAGGAAACGCTGATTGCCTCTTGAGATGAACGTCTCTGCCACTCTCTCTTGGACTGCTGCGGGTTAGATTTCTCTGCTGGACTTGGATGGGATTCTGACTACTGACCATCGAACTGACTGAACCACTCAGTCTTCGCGAACTCGACAGAAAATGGAGCCAAGTGCTCTTTGATCGACAGCTCGGTCCGCTCTTGAGTGATTTCCCCTCCGTCCAGGAGAACGTAAAATCTCGCAAGTCCGCGTTCTCTGTAGGGATAAGTAAGCGAGCGATTCTTTATCCCATCGTTGGTTCTGACGTACCTGGGAATCCAAGAGACGCGGGACTGGCCATCCTTTTCGAAACTGATGATTTCTTGGCAGACAGGGAAATCGGTCTTCAGGAAGGTATCCAGGACGGCCCATCTCATGTTGGCTTTGACGCCTACGAAATTGATGCCGAGTTGGTTCCGCGTAAAAGAGTGAGCGCCATCTGCTCCAACTACGTACTTGGCTTTGACGATGAGATCGTTGCATGTGACAGTTGCATAATCACGGCCATCCTCGACTCTTTTGACCGTTGTTCCATAGCCGACCGAGATACCAATTTTGTTCAGCAGAGCTTGCTCAACTTGTGGCTGGGCAATCATGAGAAACTCTCTGAACTGGGTGTGGGCAAGTGACGTCCACCAATCTCGGTGTAAGCATGACTTCTACGATAGTGGCGGTAGAACACTTACCCATTTGCTTTGTCTGCTAGTAAAATCCCCTCCCTTGAACACCGAGCTCGCTAGATGGGCGTTAGATTCATGTATGCACCGGTTTCGCGCGACGTCTTACTGTTGCATGTGATTCCAAGGGCCTGGAGTTCTGGAAGGACTCCCACATTCGATAGGAGTTGCTGAGAACGTGCGTTTAATGCATCAGCTCTTCCGAGTACAAGGCGTCCTTCTGCCTTGTCGACTATGCGTACTGACAGTCCAAGTCTACTGCATAGTAGTGCTGTTGTGAGGCCAGTGGGGCCAGCTGCGTCCAGAATATGTCAGTACTGTTTACGGAGGGGGTTGTTGACATACCTCCAATCACGCACACATCGACTTCCTCCTCCCTGGCTGTTGGCTGCGCCTCCCCCCACAACCAGCTCAACAAACGATTGACTACCGTTACTATTGCTCTGCTCATGATGTCCCTGGCCCCGGCGAAAGTGTGAAGCCTGGAGAGACAAGATGAAGCATGACGAGCAAGACAATGAAATGTCAAAGATCAGACAAACCAAGGCTAGTGCGATATTCTCGGCTGGACGACTCCACCTCATGTCTAAATTCGGACTAGCCGAGAAAGGACCGATGGGATCGCCTCCAGGTCCTTTTCTTGCACTTTGCGATCTCAGCCAGCCACATGACCTTCCAAGGATAGCTAAGTTCGAGCGTCGGACCCGGAGGAAATATTGAGGTTGGAAGGTGCAGAGATCGTTCTTCTCCTGCACGTCATCGACGGGTGAAGCTGCTCAGACTGGATACTATCTCTGATTATCAAGAAAGCCGGACCGAGCCGGAATAGATTGGCAACGTGGGCAAACAATCAGAGAACCTCCATCTCGTCAAAGAGCCGAGGTGTAGCAACAATGCCTACCTCGGGGCTCATGATGCATCTTCTGGCCAGACGCCTGGCCCGTCGTCGAGTTTGGTATAAAGTTAGTCGAGGACATCGTTCGGAAAATGGCTTCCAGGTCGCCAACAGCTTTTCGAGAAATGATTAGACTTTTCAGAGCAATTTTCAACATGCCTGGTTTAATCAGCAGCTCAAACGAAGCGTTCGGTCCTCAGACACCAACCATTCAGCCAACTCTGTTCGCCAAGCTTCTGGCAGCCTTCAAGAGGATCGAGGGTTCTCAGCCTGAAGACATAGCCCTGACAGCAGAGCAGCAAGCCACTGCTGATGGGATACTTCGGTTGTTGAAGTCATACTCCCCGGCGGGGGACGTGAACAATTCCATCCGCCGCGTACACGTGGAGACAAGCATCAACAGGATCGTGAAGTCGGGCGGTCCTCTCCACCTCATCCTTCCCGCCTTTCCCTTCAAGTCCCCAAATAGCGTCGACAAGGTCTTGGGAACACTCCCCGATATAGGCGAGGAGATTGCTTTGGCCAGGTTGGAGGGGCTTTGCGCAGATTTAGAAAGAAAGTTCTGCAAGACACGGCTGTCGATTGTGTCCGATGGTCTTGTTTACAACGGTACGCGGCTTCGTCCATCACCTGACCCAGAGGAGAGTACTAACGAGCCTTACAGATCTCCTTGGAGTCAAAGATGAGACCGTTTGGAAGTACGGGAGCGCTCTCCGCGAACTTGCACGCCGCAAGTTCCCTCACATCAGCTTCGTTCGGTTGAACCAGCTCGTTTCGACGGGAACCGAAGAGGCGAAGACTTTGGACGAGTACCTGGCCACTGCGGGGATGTATCGGGATCAAATGGTTGCAATCAATACCCCCGTTGACTTTGATGTCAAGACACACCTCGAGCAGGACCCCAGTGCCCTGATGACCTATCGGGGATACATCAAGTTCTTGGAAATGGATCTGGCGCATGCTGAAGGCAGAGAGGGCTTGTCCAAGAAAGGACGCAAGAAGCTCAACGAGATTATTGCGAAGAAGATGATCGCTAGAGGAAAGGTAAGTTCTCGTATGTCCTCGGGCCGCTGCTCTTTTTGACATGTCATCAAGGCATTCTCAAATGCAGTGTCGAGTGCATTCCCAAGAGCTGTCCGGCTTTCAATTCACGCTTCAATGGACGAGATGAAGCTGCCCATCTCCCTGTTCCCAGGAAGCAATAACAATTTCGTCACGCCCTGGCACACCAGCTCTGTAATCGATGTCAAAGGAACCATCAGGTTGGCCCATAGATCCACCTTCTCCGCGGATTCGACGTACGAGCTGGTCACGAGGAACGGGCTGCCATCTCACTTCCAAGAAGCGTCGCCGCTGTACCAGTGGGCCGGATGCCCGATCGATGTTACACCCCTTTACCCAGCCGGCATCGTCATCTCCCCTCAAGATGGACTGGATGCAGTCCCTATTGAGAGGGTAGATATGATGAAGGTGAAAGCCCTGGCAGAGTTGAACTCCCCTGTCGTTCTGCGAGGATTCTCGACCACCCCATCGCCAGAGTCCCCCACGACCAGGGAGCTTTTCATGAAGAAAGGAAGAGAAATGGGACCAATCATGCCATGGAAATTCGGAGAAGTTCTCGTCGTGAAAGACGGTGGTGATGCTACTGGAGGGCTCAATAACGTCCTGAGTGCCGAGCCGATGCCGTTCCACTTCGATGGTCTCTTCAAGACTATCAAAGTACGTGACTACGACGGAAGTGATAAGTTGGTTCCTCAGCCGCCACAGTAAGCTTTTTTCCCTCTCCCAGTCACTGTCGGGGTCCCCGGCTGACCACTTCAAAGATTTCAGGTCTTCCGAGCTGAAACCCCCTCACCGGCGAACACGGGCTTCACATTGATCTCGCCCTCTCGCCTCGTGTTCGAAAATCTCCCGAGTCCATATACCGTCGAGCAGCTATCGGGCCTGACATGGAGCTGCAGGACAACCGCCTTCGACGCGACAGTCCTTGCAAAGTTAGATCTGGTAATTCCCCACCCGAGCCATGGAACGCCATGCCTTCGGTATCACGAGCCATGGGGACATGACAAGACTCGTTTCGACCCGACCATAGTCGAGATCGAAAATGGCTCGCCGGAGATCTTGGCTGTGTTGGATGAATTGCTGTATGACAGGAGAATCTGCTACTATCATTCCTGGCAAGAGGGCGACTGGTTGGTGAGCGACAATGTGGCTACGATGCACACAAGGAGCGCCTTTGTGTCTGGATCTTCAAGAGAGTTGTGGAGGCTACACATCAACTGAAATAAGCGTGGGAGGGCGTGCCAGGAGGGGTTGTAATGGAAAGACGAAGGTGTGAACTTGCGGGCGAGCGAGCGTCGACGAACGAGGATACGATATGCACTATAGACTTTTGTACATTAACTCGACCGAATGTGATTCCCATCATAACCACAACTACCTGCAGCGGCTCTGCACCGCGCAAGCTGGCGGGTGGTCGAGCTGCATCTCCGACGAATGGGGAAATCCGAACGACGAGTTCGCGATCGAAGGTTCGGCTCGTAGAACGGGGGTGTCTATGCGAGTCGCAAGTTGCAAGTCGTCGCTCGACTCACCCGGCGCTGATTCATCGACGCAGAGGCGAAACTGCAGACAGCTGCTGGCGGGAAATCCAAGAAGGGAGGCCTGCATCTGGTCGTGTCGCGCGCAACCCGACGCGGCTCTGCGGCGGAGTCGAGGGTTGAAGGATCAAGGCTGGGAATAACCTCAAATTCTTGCCACAATTTTCCGCCGAACGTGGGAGCGCCTTCTCGTCACGTGATGTCCCCGCAACCCAGACGTAAGAGTCGCTCCGGACATGAGGAGGGCTGGCACTCTGGTACGTAAGTGCTTGAAGAAAGCCTGTCGACGGTATCTGGCCGCACGTACAAGGACCACTTCATGGCGTATCACGTGACACGAGCATTCTTCCCACCACGAACAGCCGGAGCTGTGATTCCATGTAGATCCAGCTCAGATGGCCTCTTGGCATCGTGGAATCGAAGTTCAGCTAAATACAAGACCTTTTCAGCTCCAAGACGACACGTGAGTATGAAGGGGCTGACCAGATCTTCGGAGCTATAGAGAAGCGAGCAGGACAGGGAGCGGGGAGTTGTGAGAAACACCTTCCGGAATGGAAAGGGTGGTATTAGTCAGCACTTGGGGTGCCTCAGGCACTTAGATATACTATAAATATCTTCACTTGGAGTTTACTCCTCCGAGTCTAATACAACTCCTGGTCATACCAGTTATTTAGTAGAGTAGCAGCGGATCTGGGACTTGGACGCTCGATTTCATTTCGTCTACGCGTTTCTAGTAAAGCTATTCATACCTTATTTCTATCTACCACTATCGCCCTTGTCATCGGTTATTATCAGACTTAGCCTAAGAAGAGTTCTTTATCTGCTAGCTACTAGTTCAATAGCTACTATAGTGCACTATTAAGCCACCCCCCCTGACCTTATACTATGTCATTAGGACTATAGCCTCTACTTTAAAAGCAAGCCTGTTTTAGCAAGTTAAGAGTTAGAATCTATAAGAGGTATAGATCTTAATGCATTATTCGATACCCTATTGCGCTAATAAGCTTTCTTTTTAACATTTTCATTTTTTTTCGCATTATGCAAGGAAGTAGCGAAACGCGTCTTTACGTAATATCACTTCTAGAATAGGCAAGATAACACTAGTCTATGCCTGCCTCGGATTATACTACTATTTTTAACAATTAAGCTAGCTTCTTAATAGAACCTACCTTAGGATAAAACCTTATAAGCAGACTTAGATATAGTTGCCTTACTAGCAGGCATCTTCAGGGACAATTATACTCGACTGCCTATACTAGAACCTTATACCTATATACTAAATATATAGATATTATCCAGCACTAATACGAATCATTTGCCAGATCCTCCCTTTAGTCAATAGCTACTACTATTACCCTTATTATCGACCTAGTTACCGACTAATACTAGTAAATCGCTAAGCTCTGAACTTTATTAAGCACTATCAATCGAAGCTACCTCTATAGTACTAATATCAGCTTATCTAAGGCAACTCGAATTCGATATCATAGCCTTTAACGAACCCCTTGTACTATAAATAGGTACTACCCTCCTTAAGTATAAACTAAGCGGCCGGTTCACTAAGGATAAGGGAAATGCCTTTAGATAGCTTAACCGTCTATAGTATAATTTCAAAAGTGCTAGTTATACTACGCTAGACCCTAAGATATTCTTTAAGGCTATTGATATCTTATTCAAAGGCTAAGCAGCTAAGTAGTTGGATTCTAATGCTGAATTTTAAGCTATTATTAATAAGAAGGAAAATGCTACCGCAGAGTATATTGCCAACTTTAAGCAGGCATTAAAGGCCGAGTATCCTATTAAGGTGGCCGATTATATTAAAAATAATATCTAATATAATATTAAGAACTTCGCCTAAAGGCCTAATGAACTACTAGTAGCGTACTATTAAAGGACGACTCACTTGCTATACTATATATATAGCAAGGATGCTAGACAACTGATAATAAGCCTAGCATTTAGCTCGATTGAGCAAGTTGTCCTTAATAGCATTATTGCAGCCTTTATTAAGGGTATCTATAATAATAAACTCTATATCGCCGCCCTTTTTAAGTTAGCATTATCCTCTAGTGCCTTATAAAGAGCTTTAGATATTATTAAGGATGCTTAAAATACGCTAAATACGACCTAGGAAATAGAATAATATTGCTAAGAGAAACTTAAGACTAAATAATTGCGACAATTATACTATAAGTAATATAGTATATTAGTGTCTGCAGTCTTATTACTATTAAATATAAGGAAACTAGTAGTCCTAATTAATCAAAAGCCATTGCTATATATTCTAAGATCGATAACCTCTTTAGTCGAGCTATATAAAAATACACCTCCGACTTATACGACTATCAGCTGAAATAGTAATCAAAATGCTTATAGAGCTCTATAAGAAACTAATAATATATAGAGCACCTAACTTATAAAGACCAACTATAATTGGCGAAATCGCCAGAGCATAAAGGACTATACTATACTACTTAGATCATAGTCACTATATTCTGTTATTAATGGTTCCTAAACGTATAATCCTAAGAAGGATAGTATATTATGCGTTTGCTATAGTGACTTTAGTTATAAGGCAATAGAGTATACTAGTAATAAACTCACTACTTAGGAAAAGGCTTACTTATAATAAGCCATTTAAGGTAGTAATATTAGATTATATCTTATAAATATCACTAGCTTTAGTATATACTTATAGGCTAGGGAAGGTAGAAGTTTAGATAAATCGATACCTTTTCCTATAAGCTAGCCAAAAGAACCTATAAGCAACTAGGTGTCATTTGATAATTATATTAAGATACTAGCCTTTAATAGCTATTCTTTAAGCGTATTATCATTAGATTCTAAAATAGCTAAGCGTCCTTAAAAACGACTACGCATATCAATTAAGGAATTGATCAACTCTAGTAATAATAAACTAATATTAGCTCTAACGACTAAGCCGGTAAGTAGGATATCAACTAAGCCTTCTAATAAGAGAGCGACTAAGCCAGAAGGTAAGAAGACTATTAATAGAAATGAAGAAACTAATATAAAGAGAGTAGTTTGGAAAAAAGGCAAGCGGGCTGTCTATTATCTTTAGGAGATAGTTGCAAAGGAGGGAATAGGCCCTATGGATTACTAAGAGCTAGCAGATAGAATTAAGGTACTATTAAGCTTGACCGAGTTCTTTTAAGTATCGCTTAAAGGCAGTAAGGAATTCTAATGCCTATTAACTTATAAAAACTAGAAATCCTTAAGAAAAGCTAGTAAATCAGTCCACTTCTCTACTAAGGTTATAGTCTTAAATAACGCTTAGAATATATTAAAACCAATAACTGCTATCCTACTACTATTAGCTAAGAAGAAAGCCTTTCAAATTAATTATTTTATTAAAATGTAAAGAAAGGACGGCTATTTAATTAAGGTCATATTACCAACCTACCTTATATAGGTTGATTAAGGCTTTAATATAAATGTCATATCTTATACTTTAGTTAAGAAGTTGAGACTAAAGCCAATTCTATTATTAGAAAGAGGCTTTAATAGTCTTACTATAAATACTGCAGATAGTGGTAAAGTCGAGCTTATGCACTAGGTTGAATTTAAGGTTAGAACGCACGGAATTTAGCATAAGGATAAGGCATTTATATAACCCTTTAGCAATGACCTTTACTTACTACTCAATTTGCTATAGCTATAGAAAGTCGATAGTACTATTAATATTCGCAACTTTCGAATAATAATAGGTAATCCTATAAGTAGTAAAAAGAAGGTAGTTATTAAGGGCTTAAAATTGGTACTATCTAAGCACTATAAGCTATTTCTTCATTTAGTTAGCGTACTAGATCTAGATTTAATAATCCTAAGGAAGCCAATTGTTGAAGAGCTTAGCAGATAAGATAAACCTAAGAGCACCTTAAGCGAAAGCAAGAGCAATAAGACCGACTCTTCTACCGATTCGGAAAATTAGATAAAAAGGGTCGACTTAAGATTATTATTAAAAGCATTAATAGTATACTACTAATCTAAATAGTAATTAAGCTGACTAGTATACTATATATAGAAGAGGAAGATACTCTTAAATATCTAAAGGAGAGTCGCATAAGTGCTATATATAGTTGAGACCGACTTGCAAATCTAATATTCGAGGCATTATAAGTGCATATTAAGGAAATATACAATTATAAAAAGTCCATCGCCCTATAACTGATTAAAAAGGACTGCAATAGGGTGGTTGGACCGTAAGTCTATAGTCTAATAGGTCTAAGCGCTAGATTAAATGATATACTAAAAGCAGATCGCGACCTAGTAATAGACTTAAGGGAGTCTTTATACAAAAGGGAGTTAGGTAGTAAAATAGGAATATATCTAAATTAGGTGATAATACTATATTTAACCTACTAATACCTGCATTAGTAAGAGCTATTAGATAAATCAGATATGATTATTAATAAATGGTTTTAAACCCTTAGAACTAAAATAGGAAATCTAACTGACGAATAGTAGAATCGGCTGAAAAGGCTATTGTATATATATCAGGACCTAGATGCAAAGGACCTTTAGAACCTACCGCCGACTGATTTATATACTTATAAGGTTCGTTTAAAAGAAGGTACTAAACTATATTCAATAGCCTAATAAAAGCGCTAGCCAGCTATAAAGGAGTATTAGCTATAATAATATATTAATAAAGGATTGAGTTGCGGCTTCTATAAACGCATAATAGTAGCTAATAGCTAACTATTTAATTAGAATATATAAGCTATTATCATTGATAAGGTTAAGAACCTGCAACCGTAGGACGAACCTCGAATTACCTTCAACTATAGTAATATAATTAAGAAAATGCCTAGTTATTATATAAAGCTATCTATAAAGCTGTATAACTACCTAGGCTATCCTACGCATAAGCTATTCTTTAAATTCGATCTTAAGAACGCATACTAGTGCGTGCTAGTTCATCTAGCAGATCGCTATTACTTTACATTTATAATCTCTAGCATCGGCTAGCTCTAATAGACTAGAATGCCATAGGGATCGATAACCTCTAACTATAATATAACTGAATTAATATATATTATATTAGGCCAAATACTACTATCAAATCTAAAGTAGGACGATTTCGCCAGCTGACTATTAGTAATTATCACTTATAATAAGAACTCACTCCTAAAGTGCGGTTTCTATATTAATAATATCTTTAATAGCTGCTAGGACTTTAAAGAAGGCTATTACTTTATAGCAGATGAACTATTTCCAAGAATCACTTAAGCTTAGATGCAATTGTCTTTTAAAAAATAGAGCTATTTATAGATAAAGTTATTATATTAAGCGTTACTTATAAGTTAGGAGGTCTAATTGCAATGAAACTAAAACGATTGAATAAGATTCGGATATAGCCGGTACCTAAGTCTGCTACCTAAGTTCGCGAATTCATTAAAGCAATTAGAATTATATAGCACTTTATTAAGAATTTTATAGAAATCAAGCTACTACTATTATAATTAATTAGGAACATCGACTAAAGATAGGGTAAGGCTAAGCAAGTATCCTTTGAGATATTATAAGAAAAGTGCTCCGACGTTCTAAATATATATAAATAGGATAGCAGTGAATCAGCTATATACTTCTATTCTAATATAAGCAAATATAAAGTAGGCTATTGCATTACTTAGAAGCGAGATAGAGTTAAAGTAGCTATTTTATATAATGCCTTTACATTTACAAAGTCGCAATACAACTATAGAACGTATAAGCGCGAATTATATACTATCGTAGAGTTTAGCCAGAAGTTCGATTATATACTTTAAAGACTAACTATAGCGATTATATTATAAAACTGAGGGGAGACAACACAAGAATAGGCCTAAGGGAAGACCCAAAAACAAGAGGAGGAAGCACCACAAGCGGGCTCTCTTAAATAAGATATTAGAAATAAGTCCTAAGTATAGAGTATATTTAGTACTATAGTAACACGCGCTATTTCTATATATAGAAGATGGCCCTTTTATCCTCTTACCGTCCTATATCAATTATATAATATATATTATAAGACCTAT
>JAENRP010000072.1:123611-173528 GCA_024741835.1 Diplocarpon mali | reverse complement strand
CCCTACGAGTTGCCAACTCAAAACAGATCAGATGCCGCGATTATATTCGTATCCCGTTTCTTTGGAGGAGATACAAACCATGTACGAACTCCCGAGGCGAACCTTCTCCAAGCCCGGGTCCGGGCCCAGATCTCACCCAGCGCAGGGACTTGGACTTGGGAGTTGCCTCGTTTGCGTGCGACGGAGGGATGGAGAGTCAGCTCGGGGGAGCCTCGCGAGGCACAACACCGGCGCCGCCCCGGTTGGCATCGCACCGGCCAGCGGCTCCGAGCCGAAGACTTGGGAGGGCCGTTGTGCTCGGGATCGACGAGGGGGACAGCCTGCGATCGATGTATTGCCTCTGGCTCCTAGACGGCTCTCCGCCCTGGGGCTCTCTGCTGGGAGGCTGAGCGGCTGAGCGGCTGAGCGGCGCCGTCGCGGCTGGGGATGCTGTGGATGACGAGGTCGGCGACTTCGATACACGGGGATTCGGCGAGCTGCGGTGCACGCGAAGGGATTCTGGCGAGGATTCCATCGTCGGGAGAAATAGGCACGGGAAGATCGACTACAGTCCAGACAATCCCTCAGATCCGCGAAGATCTACCCGCTTGGGTCGTAGCGAATGCTTATGCCTTCAATCATACATCGATCGTGGAATCCGCTTTTCCCGGTACATTGGTTATCGGGACGGCAGCCTTTCTGAAGAGGGATGACACAACCTACCCTGCCATGCGCCTCGCCCTCAACGATATTCTCGGCCATGCCTGACAATCGCATGAAAAACAGAAGTGCTCTGTACTTGAGGGCATGTATATGGAGATCGTCCTGAAACCCTGCAGGAACGCGATACTTCGCAGAAACAGACGCCGAGAGAAAACTGGCATCAGACTTCACGACTAGGAGACATGCTCGGTTCCGAGACTCTTTTCGCCCGGGGAGCATCTTTGAACGTCACCAAACAGAAGATCGAGGCGTGGTTATTTGCAGTCCATGCGCGCTAATCGGGCTATAGGAGGTGAGATGCAGGTAGGCCAGGTTTCGGCTTACGGTTTTGATGGATTCCCTGCTGACAGTCGGTTTGAAATTCGTGGTGCAGGCTATTCAATTACAGCAAGTGAGTGTTGGTGGTCTAAACTGCACAGCTAGAGCCCCCATATCACTGCAAAACTGGTCTGCGGGTGCAGAGGCCTCTCCTACGGTCATTAAATCTGCCTTGCGTCAGATCTGGAGAAGAGACAATACGAAACAGGCTGGATTGATGTCATATAGGGCACGTCGTTTCGAGCCTCAACGAAGAACCACCCGGCTTCAGTGTAAGAAAATGTAGATTTCTTACACATCCTACTGTCGAGGTATTGAATAGACGTGAGATGCTGGCACTGGCCCTTACAGTGTGGAAAGAACAGCAGGGACTTGGATATTGAATTCTTTGCTGGCGAATGTGGAGGCGCTACTCAGCGTTGGAGAACCTACCGCAACGGTAGGTCAACAAGTCATCGTGAACGTTAAACGTAGCCTCGCTAGAAATTATAGCTAGGTTTGCCAACAACGCTGCAATGGACCGATACATAGCTCAAGAGGAAGATCGTTTGTTTGCTGGCATTCAAGTCGACGAGGAAGGGCATTCATGGGTACCTGGATGTATCCAAGACTGAATGGCATCAATTGTCTTCCTTCCACGATCGGCGGTACTTCGGGATTTCCGTAAGATCTCAAGTACCCTAGTAGCCTCCACAGAGTATGCCTCGGCTTCCCAGTCCCAGTAATAAGCTTATCTGAGCTTCTTCCCACACTCAGGTCAGGATAACACCCCCAACTTCTTGATCCTATAGCAAAGAGCAAGATGGAGTTTATGTCTACCCTCCAATCAACCTTCGACGACCACAAGCCCTCCCTCTTCGAACTCCTCTCGGAAGCCCAGCTCGCGTCTCTCCTTCCACCATCCCTCCGATACCTCCTAGCCGTCGCAACCCATAGACACCCGCGCTACCTCCTACGCATCCTCAACTCCTTCGATGAGATATACGCTGTGCTCATGCTCTTGATCGAGCGGCACTACCTGAAAACACATGGTGGCGGCTTCACGGAGAATTTCTACGGCCTCAAGCGTGAGAAAGCCCTCGCGGTGGGCGAGATTCCACGCGCAAACATCGCTGCGCCAGCACATGTTCGGGAGGTTCTGACACTTTCGAAGGCTGACATATGGAAAAACCTGACGGTAATGGTGGGTCTGCCGTATCTCAAGAGGAAGCTGGACGAGAGTTACGACATCAATGCGCCTAGGGCATTGTTAGGAGCCAGCTACACGCGGATGCCGCCAAATCCTACGTGGAAGCAGAGATTCATGCATTACTACCGGTGGTTCCTACGGCATATATACCCAAGTGTAAATGCGGCGTACTACTTTTCTATGCTTGCCTTTAATGTTGCATATCTGTTTGATAATAGCAAATATCACTCGCCATTTATGTGGTTGGTTGGCACGCGGATGAGGAGATTAGGGGAGGCAGATTACCGGGCTATTGCCGCGCTCAGTGAGCCAAAGAAAGGTTCGGCTGGTGGAAACCTGGGAGTCACAAGCATATTCAGTCCGCGCATAATGGGTGATAGGGTGCTGGATAGTTTGAAGATTTTGTTGCCGACGAGTATATTTGCACTAAAGTTTCTGGAGTGGTGGCATGCTTCAGACTTCGCCAGACAGTTATCGAAGAAGGCAGCAGAAGGGATGGAGTTGCCTCCGCCAGTAATATCAGGGCTCTCGTCCCTATCTGTAAAATTTGGACCAGGAGGTCAGAAGAGAAAAGCGGCGGATGAAGAAGAAAAACAGGGGAAGCAAGAGAAAAACGCTGAAAAGCCACCTATTGGAGCGAAATCTCTGCTGCCAATTTATACTGTGCCTCCGCCGCAGGATTCGGAATCGTGTCCGATATGCCAACAAGAGATCACAACAGCCACTGCCTGTCAGACGGGGTTTGTCTTTTGCTACACCTGTATCCATAGATGGTTAGAAGGAAATCATGAGAAGCAGGAAGTCTTCATGAAAGGCAAGGAAGGAAAATGGGAGGATGGCACAGGCAGATGTGCAGTTACTGGAAGAAGGGTATTAGGAGGGACGGAAGGGCTGAGGCGGGTCATGATATGATGGATGGGATTTTCAAGGTATGACTGACAGATGAAGGATTTCATATACAAGAGAAAGGATAAGATATGTAAGTTGGAAATCTCTTGAACTCTGTCTTGACGGCCTTTTCTTCACAGGACAAAATATATCATATAAGATACCAGGGTTATTGTGTAAGATCTGCAAGACACATCTGTTTATCATGCTTCAGGTGTGAAAATGACCGGGGCCGTCTTGAAGTTAGCTAAACTGACAGGCTCTGTACAGCAGCCTCTGTTCAAAGCCTCGTCTGCGCAGTCACGGTTTCTATCTACCACAGCCCTTGGCTTTTTCTCTGTATGTCTCTCTTAGATTTTTATCCTTTTCCTTCTCTCTGGCTCTTAATCTGAATGTCTCTTTTTGGCTGCATTTCGGCTCACGATCCATCGTATCTCTTCCACTCCAATACATGGCTCGGCAAAGTTTGTTGATGAAAATAACAGTCCTTTTTCACGCCATAGTCGCTCGCATAAGGTCCTCTCACATCGATGGCTCCAGAGTTCCTTTGGCAGCTAGGGCTATCTCCGGACACCATTGGGCGATCTCAGCTAACTTATTAGGTGCTCCAATATGTACTTTATGGAACCCGAACGGCTCTCTGTTCATACCCAGGTGCAGCTCGGTCTGACACGAGAACGCCAGCGACTCATAGATATCTGGTAGATGGGCGCTCCTCGCCTCCATCTTGTGCGAGAACCAATTGTCCTCACCGCCCCCGGTCCAGGTCTCCGCCTTCGTCTCTTCCTCCCAGTTGTTTCCCTCGGAAAGGATGTCCAGTATCATCGTTCGGTTACGCAAGCTTAGTCCTCCGTTGTATTTCTTGGGCGAGTCCGGTCCGGAGAAAGGGGCTCCAACAAAGTCGTACTATTTGGCAAATGGGTATGTAAGCCTCTCAATGTCTCATGAGGTGACTCCCCGCCTCTCAGATATGGTGATGTTATGGTGCGGGATTCACTGACCTGCAGCCAGTCCTCCGCAGTGCGATGCGCGTTTCCGCATATCATCGCATCAGCCTAGGAAAAAAGAACGGAAGCATCAGTTGATGATCTTGGACTGTCCAAAAAGACGAGTATGCTTTCCACGAAGCTCTAGTTACCTGGAAGATGAGCACATGCTGTGCTGGGGCGAGCTGTTCCCATAACCACGGCCGGGAGAGGTACAGGTTCACGGCATTGCGATGCGTGAGATCGACGTCAGAGGGGATGGTGCGGATCTCGATGCGTTTATCTGCAACCGCGCGCTGCCAGACAGCAGATCCCTTTGCACCGGGCGCGAAGTGGTTTTCACGACTTTCTTCGGATGTGAAGAAGACGATGGGCCAGTCGGGGCCGAGTACGGCGTGAAAGTGAAGGATGAGTGGGATGAGACGCGGGGTGTATTGGGTATCTGTTATCACTGCGACCTTGTTCTGTATCTTGCCGGGCGTGCTCGCGGCGATTGGGACCTGGGCTGTGCCGAGGAGATGTTTCGTGCTCTGGAGGAGAGGAGTGGTTAGCTCCACCTGGCTGGATCTCGAGCTCCCACCTATCTGCCAACCTTTGGGAGGACTCTTACGCTCACGAAGACTTTGTGCGGGATGAGATAGAGCATGAATATTGTTGCCAGCAGGATCAAGGCGGCGCCCATCACACGTTTCGAAAGGCCGCAATCCATGGCTCATCAATGGAACCTGAATGTGAGGCTCGAGCAGGTTGGGTTTTGCACATCATTCCTGCAGCAGGTGGTAGATGTATCCCTAGTCTGACCTAGAATCCGACCTAGAGCATCGACAGATCGCGTATCAGCCTAACAGCCGTGTCACCATTGAAGATGATGCTCTACTAGCTCTAGACTTTGGACCGGCCAGCTGGCGCCGAATGTAATCCTGCCGAGTCCCAGGCATTGGCTGAATAGTGAAGATAGTTGGATGCCATGCAGTTGGCGTCGCATGGAGCTTCAGTCCGCACAATTTACGTATCACCGGGCAGCACGATTGGGCCCGTCGAATGCTGGATACAGTGCCGGCCCAGCTCCCCGCGGCACACATCCTTCGCTTAGCTCGAAAGGGGGGGCGTGTTCGAGCCGAGGTAGGTTTTGGGGCTGTGGCGAAGGCCTTGCGAACACGCTTCTAACATGAAGTTGGTGAGCTCGCTTAGCTGAGACCAAGTCAAAAATACATATATTCTTTTCGCGGCCTTGGGCGCTTTCCAGGCTTTTCGTTAAGGTTATGTTGTGGTAGTTTCGAGTAGTTTCACAGTTTCGAGAAGTGTTTCCGGCCCATCTTCCTTTTTTTTTCCCTGCTGAGGCTCTCTGATACGGTATTCGACGCCATAACAAGCAGCATGTACATGCCCGATCAGCAGGCATTTCAGCGTTCCAAAACCGGTGTAAACCCGTCCGAAATCACCAGGATCAGAGAAAGCGGGATGGGATTTCAGGCCTTCTAAGTTTTTGTAATTTTGTGTTTTTGTTGCGTGATTCTATGCTGTGAATATCTCGAAATATTAATTTGGGGCGATTATTTATGCGCAAGAGAAACTGGCTTCTTTTGGTTCGCCTGCGGAATACGATTAGTTAGTAAGTACGGTTTTTGGGACTGTTTTGTTATGATCAAAGAAACCTTGCTCCGAATCTTGCATCTCAGCGTGGAAATCATCCGCGGCTTCAATCATGGGCTGTTTGGTGTATTTGAATACTCTGTGCTCCTACGTCTCTACATTCCCTTGACGTCCCTGGTTCTGAGCATCACACGTACGCAGACAGATTCTTCTGGATTTCGAAAAGGAAAATGTAAATAGAGAAGCCTACCTGGAGACTCTTTCCGTACCGTGGTTACCTCCGATAAGCCGAGCCGTTGCTCAAGAACGGGGCCGTACACGCCCCACGGATTGTCCCCTGCCATCTGGTATCCCCCGATTTGCTTTTTCTCTTTGTATCTACCACCTGCGTGCAAGTGGCAGCCTACGTCCACGACGGGAGAAGAAACGCCCCAGGAGCCAGATGGCACGGACATATCCTTGAGCAAAACAGAAAGGGCCGACGAGAGAGCTGCGTATCCTAACGAGACCCGAAGGAACACGAACTCAGTCTCTGGCTGCAGGCCAGGCTGCCTACTCGGGACTCTCTGTCGTGATGATGTTAATCTTCTCGGGCTCGGCCGTCGGCTCCGCTCGCTGCAATGCGTCGGTATTCGATAGCCTATCCTTGATGTTCGCAGTCCTATATCCCGCTCTCTTGACTTTCGTGTACTCTCGTCTTTCGCATGCTTTCTTTAGTGGCAAGACTGTGTTTGAATGCTGGGCTAGATGTACATCTCTGATCGTCTGGGAAGGAAGAATGGCGCGGTGTCCACGAATTTTATCCTGGTTGCTGGAATCCTGTTGAGTACTGCTAGCAGGGGGGGGGACTAACTGGAGATATTACGGATATCAGTCATCAGTCCATGTGTTGCAGGTGACGGGCAAGTCGCCCCATAGGCTGGTACTATCGCATATTGCCCTGACAAGTGTTGCAGAGAATACCCTGTCAGTCGAGCCGGTGCTATAGAAGCTTCAAAGACTTGTAAGCCCGTGAGCATCGAGGCTCCATCTTCGCTTCGATCGTTGATCTCGCTGCAGACTCTCGGCTTTGAATTTGAAGATCTCGTTTCCTTTCTGTTGATTCTGTACTATTACTCAGTCAAGGAGTATTACGAGATCGTTTGGCGACTGTCCCTTGCTCTTAGAGCAATACAGTGTTCGTAGCCAAACTTTGGCGTAAGAGGTATGATATCAAAAGTACTCCCGAATAGCGCTACGCTCGCTCAAGGAATTTCTACGGGACTTCTTGCAAGTTTTCGCAGCATGTATTGTACAAAACTTGCTTGCCAGTCAAACAAGAAGGCAAGGCTTTTTTGCCTTTTAATCTGCTCTTCCTACTTATCGTTCTGGCGATACTATCAGCAATGAAACAGATTATCAGTTTCAATAATTTACATAGCAGTCTGCTCTAGCCAATAACCCGGAGCAGTATTCTTGGTCTCCCTTAAATACCATCATCGTTTTTGGATATTTCTCCACTTCTCGTTTGTCGCGGGAAAAGCATACTAGCCAACACACACGAGAAGTCAAGACGCGCATTTTTGCAAAGTAACGTGGAGCTCTTGCCATACGTCTGGATTGTTGTGTGCAAGGTCATTGGGTGCTATCCTGACAACAGTCCCATAAGGGCGCATTTGGCAGCTCAGTATCACTGTCGAGTACTGTTTTGCGGTACAGTTTTGACAGAACAGTATCATGACGTACCAGGGCCATGTTCGTGGCGAAAAACAATTTGTTGGTGAAGTTTTGAGAGATAGGTTTGGCAAACACAAATTCTGATGATTCAAATGTGGCTATTAGTACCCTAGACAAGTTACTTTGTGATTAAAACTACATATATTCAAGGCATCCTAGTATTTAACAACAATAATACGTAGTCAGGGTTATGGCACGGTTCAACTGATACAGCTAGCTTCAAAACTCACTTTGCGAGTCTGAGAATCTCGATACTAAAGCCTTTACATACACCTCCAGAATGGATTTGCACAATTAGTACGAGTCAGGTCAGTTTCGCGAAATCTTCTTGTAGATTTGTGAGGTTAACATTTGGTCCGTTACTTAACGTCAACTTCAGAATTACGCCACAAATCCACGTCCTCGAACTGGGTCCGAAATCGGTAATTTCGAGTTTTCATAAGAGGAATAAGTACCATACAGTTTTCTGATATCGGATCTAGTTTCGCGGCACACTTTAACGACGAACAAGAGCGATGATATCTTTATATACTATACCCCCGGATCCTGACTCATAGGATGGAAGAATGTGTGGTAAGTAGCATAAATTGCCACCTGATTTCATTATTAGCTGATATGGAGTCTTGTATTTGTACTCCGACTGACCAAGAGGGGCATACCTACGAGTAGCTCCATAACGCTGAAGCTCTCCAGCATCGCTGTGATCAATCACTCTGCACCAGCGTGAGAAGGTGCGATATCGTGTGTTGGATCGTAAGTGGGATGGAACAGGCACTGCTCATCACAACCCATCACATCCGAGACTTCGAAAATTTGCAAGAATTGGGGTGACACCTTATATGACAAACTCGAGAGTCGCCAACAAATTCTTGTGGCATGAAAACGTGCCGAGGGCATGGTTCGTCTCAATACTGCTTCAACAACAGAAAGACAAGAGACAGGACGGATTTTCGAGTGACAGCCAGAGAGATGCTGATCTATTTGCGCCCATACTCGACGAGCAGCTTCAAGTTTGGAAAGAGATGAAATCTTCTTGTCCTGCCTGCTTCTTGAAATCACGCATCCCCCCCCCCTTCTTAACTGTAAGCACAAAGTCGGAGCTACGAGGCCTGGACTCTGGCATGGGCTGATATCAATAGAAAGGAAGACGGCTGCATAAGAGGCTTCAATGTAGAGACGAGTTGATACTTGTGACTTTTATCAAAGGAAAGGCTACGGGAAGGCATTTCTTAGGGGATAAGAATATCTCTTACACGTCAGACGCGCGTGAAACTGCACAGCCGAGCCTTAGATGTAGCAATGGAGGCATTTAACTAATTGAAACTCCTAGTTATCAAAATAAATGCGAGCATGTAAAACTCAACTACAACATAAACCTACTAATTGTCTATTTTTGTTACATGGCAAAACTCGTGAACATATATAAAATAAAAAATACCTCTACTTTATACTTGGCCAATCTCTCAACTACCAACTTTTAGTAGAGTAATGGGTAGACTTGTCGCTGTATCATTACCAAACGACGTATGAGCAGAAAACAGAGCAAATGTTTTGACTCGATTCTATTTTGATAGCTGTACGAATCCGTGGCGTGTCGTGGCCAAGCTCCTTGGTTGGCTTTGAGTATTGGATCCGTGCTGGCCAGCGCCCAAAGCGCCCGAATATGTTGTTGACTGGAGAGGAAAAAGAGGAAGAAGGGGATAAGTAAGTATACCCACACGTGATATAAGCAGAGGCTCCGATCAGGAAGGTTGACATCCGGTTGCACTTCAGCCCTTGGATATCCGCACCTCCACGATTTATATCTCGACTGGGCGCAGCTGCTTCCCAAGGGTAAACAAGGGTCCATCTCGATGCGACCCAAGCTCCATGCCGTGCTTCGTCAACATCCTACAGGTAACTCATTCCCACGAAAGCTAAACATCTCGAGACTTTTGTTGCACATCGTAGAAATGTCTCTTTCCGAGCGGCCCAATCTGAATGGCTCACGAACGCGAACCTCGGCCACGACAGCCCCTCTTTGGGCAAGAAGTGGAACGCCAACACGTCTCCATAGTACCGTCGCTCGCGTCGCAGCGAAAAAGAGGCGGCCGCATGTGTTGCCTGGTTCGCGGGCTCGGATAGAGCCGAGCGCTGATTGGATGCAGGTGCGAGAGCTGGTGTTGTGAGCCGGGAGCGTAAGCGAGGGGTGGAAAGGGGGGTTGCTCGGGGGGGCCGGAGATCTCAAGAGTTCGACGTCTTCCTGGGAGAGTTCCACGACTTGCGGCTCTCGCTACAACCCAGCTTGCTTCGCTTTGCTGCCAACTAGTCCTCAGCGAGGCGACCTCGCGGGTCTCAGCCGCTCAGTCGTTGCTGCGAATCGTGAGCACTTCCCAAGGCTACACTCTGCTGTGCTACCAAACAGGGCGTGCAAAGTTGCTGTCTCCTTTAGATTTTCTTTCTTTCTTCTTCTTTTTTTTGACCGAGTACGGGGGATCGAAACTAGGGCAGAAATCCACTGAAAAGTAAGAATTCTAACCACTTGCAAAAGTTCGCGAAATAAACCGAACGCCCTAAAACTTAGATTGACCTCTTCAAACCTAAAAGCATGGCATTTCATACTGATCTTTAGCAGTATATTTCGAAAACGGTGGATCACGCATCGGATAGATTTCTCGCAATCCGGCTTTCGTTTTGGTACCTTGACTGACCTCCGTATAGACATCGGGCCAAAGAGTGCAAGTTGTAGGTTTTCTGATCAACCGTCCGGGAAAGAAGAAGTTGACCGAAGTACCTGCGAAGCGCGAAGCATCAAGTCCGAGTACGGGACAGGGGCCTCGGATCTGGTCGCGAGCGTGGTATTTACTGTCTAAGAATCGCCTCGGCGTGGAGCATTTCCCCGGAACGTCGAGGTTGAGTTGAACTTTGCGATATGCAACAAAAGTTCCAAGGGACCAATGGGAAGGGAAAGATTGGTAGGGGTCCTCTGAGTCATGTGACCTCGGCAAACTGCAGCTGGTATTGACAGAGCTGGAGGTAGATTTGCTTATCAACCGCCGTAAGCGAGCTTGGAATAGCTGGTCAACACACGGATGGAAGGTTGAGTATAGAAAGATAGATGCATACTTGGACGACTTCTCACTTTCGCAGGCAAAGTAAGAATCAAGAGCCTATCTGACCAAGTCTTCTCAGTGAAGTCGGCAGCGGTGTCACATCAATTAGCAGTTGGTTTAACACAATCTATTCATTCCGCGTAATTTATCTATGGGTAACGATGATTTAGCCATGCCCAGCACTTCAATCCAACACATGAGAATCTGTCATCGCCATTATCAACATAAGCACCGCTTTCCAGGTACCTGGCGTTGCCCTTCTGCGGATCCACGACACAAACAATATGAATATTATCATCTTCCACTGAATATGCTTGAGCCAGCTCTTCAAAATCGCTTATCTGACAGAGGCCATCCCGTATTCATTCCCTCGCTGAGAAGCTTCTGCGCCTGAGTTCTCTCTATGCTCGCCCATCTATTCTGTTGACAGGCATCCTCAGAATACTCTCAGTCCATGCATCCACTTTCCAACGAGCTCTTTTCCATCTCCGTCATTGATTCTTGCAAACTTCAACACGGCAAAGAAACTCCTCAAATTGTCCATACCGTGAAGCAAAGTTCTGATTGCAGCATCTTCTTTGCGGTACTCTCCGTCTTTCGTGTCAGCGAAGACGCCACTGCCATTTGTCAATCCTGGAAAAGCGTCAAAAAGGACACTCAAGGCTACGAGAAATTATGTTCGGGATGGCAAAACCGGAATGGGGTCGTCTTGTCAAATGGAAGGAGAAAAGCTTTCTTGCTGTAACAGCCATGCTCTCTCTTCGATGTTTATAGGGCTAGTTTTTGTAGTTTGCTGGACTGTGTGGAGAAGGATCTTGCCAAACCATTCTGGTGCAAGTCTTTGGTTTCGAATTTGACAGTATCGGACCCAGTAATCAAGGCCGGGCACTACAAGCATGATTATTCAGTGAAGCTGGCTGAGTCATACGATACAGGTGAATTTTGATTCCGTGACTGAGTGGGGGTTTTCTTCATATTTTTTTGAAAATGCTATGATCTCTTGACTGTAAAAAATTTCAGTTGGAAAGAGCAGATTCACGTAATGGCTAATTATAGTTGAATTAGTTATGCAAAACTCGACTTTTCGTCTCTTAGCCAATTTCTTGAAACTACGAGTTTCGCCCAACACGTCGCAATACTGTTTGGACAATGCTCCATGAAAGATGTGCATTCAAAAAACGATTTGAAGTTGGCAAACGGCATCTGAAGTAACGATTTTGGTAGCTCTTATGGTCATCGTTTGGCAGATGTGGTCTACTTATTTATCAGAACAACAACCCTGCCGCTAGGGAAGGGATGACTTACAACCGACTGCCATCTATACGCACGAATTTCCCAAGAAAAGCACTCAGAGTGCCCAGGAACCGCATCAAAACTCTGAGTCTTCCCCGGAACACACCCAACATCAGCCGTTGCCTCCAGCTCGCCAGCCGGACTCACGGCCCACACTTACGACTGCCAGAGTGACATCGCCATCTTGTTCACCAGAAGCTGGTCTCCGGTTCTTCATCTCTCTCCAATACCGAAAGCTGAGGATCTCTCGAGACGCCACTCCTCTCTTCAACTCACGCCAGTACATCCATCCCAACACAAACGGCGAAAGCGCAGCCAGGCTGCCTACAAAAGCGAGGGTGTATGATTTCGTATCCGGATGGTCGACATAAAGTATATTCCACATAAAGCCTAGGATGATCGCCAGCGAAATTACCTCTTTCAACATATTTCGGGTTAGCAATTGTTGGTCTTGTGGGCAGCACTCGTGCTAATATATGATTCGGGAATAGAGTTCATGTCAAGTCTAGAGTTTGGTAGGTAATAAGGCTTAACATATGACATGTTTCGCTGGAAAATTAAAGAGCACCTGTCTCCCGCCAAGTCAGAGGAAGGAAATATCTCAGCCACTAGGAAATTCCGGTTTACCCCTTTTGCAATACAAACCAACCACCTAACGTGATCAGAGCTATCGTAAGCTAGATTAGCGCTTTTGCTACTTCGCTAAGCGTTGTGCAAACAGGACAGCGTCTGTTCACTAAACGAAGCTAGGTTTTATCAAAGCTCAAAAAAAAAGCTTTTTCGTTGGCTCTTCGAAAATTTGCTTCTATATGCAAGCTAAGGCCACATTGCTTAGCTAGAAGCTTATTCGATTAAGTCCCGTCTTGATTGGGGCTTAGCCATGGCTTGGTTAGGCAGAACACAGTTGGGATTATCATTTGAATTATAGACTCTACAGCAAGCTACATGCTTTAATGAGATTCATATGGAGCTTTATGCTTTGCGTGACTTAATATGTGAATGCAAAGATAATCAAATTAATAAAGGAAGTATTTTGGTGCGAGAAGTACAACATCATCTAAGGGCTTGTAAGGCGCTTACTCAATCAGGCATAATTAAGGCACTGACTACTACTGTTGCGGGGCCCGATGAATAGCCGGTGTTGACATCGGTACTGGAACAGAATAATCCGAACTCGCCCAAGTAAGGGCTGTTGGAGCCTTTGAGCAGAGTAGATATCCCGATTGTTTACTACTGTTCGGACCTTGTAATTCCCCTTGGTAAGAAATCTCTCTACATGACATATCAGCTCTCTTCTCTGGAGAGCTATCCCAACCCCCTCTTTGCCGTTCTTAAAAGGGTGAGTCGTATACACTGGACTTCAGCATGTGGATTGTCGCTTCGGCCGGTGTGGTGACGAATTTCCATCCCGATCAGCTTTCGTTTTAACTCGACGGTAGATTTCGCAATGTTCAATGCCCATGTGGAGATGGTCTTCAACGACAGTACCGATTGGAAGGTTCGTTTCTCTCGGGTGGGGATGATCAGTGATGACCACACCGACGAGAAAGTTAGCAAGGATGTGACAGCCCTGACACTTGTCCATGACAGGATTGGCGGTCGAGAATTCACGCGTTGGGTCCTGCTGCTAGCAACCCGCTTGGTCTAGGTCCGTCGTTCATCATGGGCTTCATCGACAGTGTAGGCGCTATTGATGTTTTCGAGGACCAAACTGCCAAGGTCCCCACCATGTTTGCAAGGGACGGAATTAGCAAAAGTGGCATCATATTTATATTTGGAGAATTAGCGAGCTTTCGGCTTCAAGTCTTCACGCTCGACTCTGACCAGAAAGGCAGCCTACCATCACCAACCGCTGATGCTCAAAGCTGTACGCTGATACGCCTACTAAATCTTAAGGCACATGGTATCTTACGCGATGGAGTGGTTGAAATTTTCATTGTGGCTTGTTGCTTTCCTTTACCTTTCTCTTTGGTACTCTGATCGAGTACATTCAGTAAGCCAATGTTCTCTAGGCGACCGAAGCCAGGGGTTCGCGACGACGATCAAGTGCTTTCAATATCTTGCCGATCAGGACTGGAAGCAGCTCGTTGACCATCCGAACTCAATTTATGGCCCATTCCATGATAGTAGCAACCATCTAGCGTCCGAGGCTCGAGAAAATCTTTATATCCGACTCGGTCAAGCCGGAATATTACTATTGCAAGTTCAAGCTGATTTGCAACTATTTCCGCTTGGCCAATCTCGTTTGCCGAAGCAGGGAAGACATAACTGTCATTGAAATAGTAGACCTCGATTGGCCATACATCAGATCCGCTCAGCTGTTCGGCTCGGTACCGTGGTGGCTTCTCCAAGACAGATTCGTCAAGTCCGGGTAGGACTGCGAGGACGATGAGCCGCCGAAGATTGCCGCCAAGTGTTTCAAATATTTAGAGATTTTCGTACGTGATTTAGAGAAGAAAGAGGCAGGATTGCGAGGACATGAGAGAGAGCTCTCTAGTCTTGTATAGTGGTCGCAAGCCTCGGGGGCTGTTTGGCTGCATACGCTACTTTTAGCCGGTTTCCACGATCACCACAGCTATCTTTCTACAATTCTGCGCCGGCGTTTGGGGGCTGCTGAGCGGGTCTGGCGTGAGAAGTCATATGATAACGCAGAAGAGCTTGATGCATTCGTAGCGTAGAAGACGCGTGAACTGGATAAGTACGAAGAAGCCATGGAGAAGAGGGACAAGGACAAGGCGCGACAGCGGGGAGATGACAAGCGAGGAATTCGTTGACGACGCTCTGAAAGAGCCTAGCTGGCCCCCTGGCTCCTCATCTAAGTCAAAGGTCATCATTGAAATGAGAAATGACAAGGTGACCTGTCTGCCGCAAATGCTGGCCTCTTCAAGCCTCCACAGACTGAAAGTTTTGGGAACTTGAAAAGTTTGGTCAAAAATCAACGAATAATAGCCCTGCAAAGTTTTGAAGATAGGGAAACAATAAGCCGCAATCGCTGCGCGAAACCTCTGGGAAGTACGTAGTAGTTTCCGATACAACTCAGTTAGCTCCCCCGTAATTAATCTCGAAGTCCTGTGATACCAACCACCCCGAGTTTTCTCTTATAACTTATGACTTGTTATTGTCTCTCCCCAACCACGAACCCAAATTGATTAGATACATAAAACCGCCCCAACGGCATCATGAGGGTAGTTCTGGTTGTTGTAAATCTGTGATTCAAAAAGATCTAGATAGGGGTAAACGCTCTAGAATATCCGCAGCTCTAATACAGAGCAAAAGCTCCCGCAAGCGAGCAGTCAATCTAGAAAGATATTTTAATGAACAGGGAGACAGTATCACACAAGGTGTCATAATCAAATAAACGCAAAAGACACACTCGATGGTTAAGGCCCGAGGGCAATGGGAACCAATACCAGGCCGAGGGCATATGAATTAAATAGTAACATTTTGTATTGAACCAAATCGATTCCCTTTATCACTACGTACCCTCAAAGACTAAAGCACCCTCTTTAGGTTAGATTGGCGCCGGAGGTAAGTCGCTACTCGATCCTCCAGCTTTGCGGAAAAGCTTAGTAACGTTTGCCGCTTTGAAAGGTTTGCGATCATATGAGATGGGAAACATCCGTTCTTTCGGATTCTGCTCTGAACTACTGATTCAGAGTTGGGCGCGTGTATGTATACCTGGATATGTCTACAGAAGATGTGCTTACTTGGGTGGGTAGCTAGAAACTGGGGGCTTGCTAGGCGAATACTAAAAAAGTATACGAATACAAAGACGGTAGGTAGGTCCCCGGGTAGTTGGAGCTAAATAGAATGTCTGGCCCCGTCGCTCATAGATTACTATTTTAATCAGATTTGGGCATCGCTCAAGTATCCCCTCCCCTCTCTTTCTACCATGGCTACGTCCAGGGAGCGTTTAGAAACCGTACCGATTACACTGAAGCTGTACTGGAAGGCGATGTCAGGGCTGTGTTTGGAGCTCTACGCGAAGAAGGAGCAAGATATAGAGCAAATTTGTACCTGAATTATGATTTTGCAACAGAATCATAACATAGATTTATCCTTAGATGATCATTTCACACGAGAACTGATTTATTGGTTTCCACTTAAGTTATAGATTTTATATCAGGATTTTGCAATGTATTTCCGGATATACCCCGTACTCAAAAGGTCTTTACCCGGTTTCCAAGATCTAGCCAGGTATGATATCTAGTCCTCCATTACCCGGGTTATCCGGTTATGCTCTGCCCAACGCCCAGCTCTGTACTAATTCCAGGGCTGAGTTAGGGATGCTCGGAGAAGAAGGGATATTTAAAACGAAGATGTAGTAGCTTTGGTGGCTATGCGCTTGGCGTCCAAAACAGACCCCCTATATCTGTACATACCACCATACGTACTTTAAAGAGCCATGGTTCTACATCTTATATTCTACCAGGCATACCTGAATCGACACCCCGCGAGCGCAGGCTCGACGAGAGACTTCCAGGGATGGCGCGTAGTATGCTGCCCGGCATCCACAATCTCTCAGACTCGGCGAACGACCAGACGGAGAACCCAAGCAGACCAAAAGTTTCACCTCTTCCAGTCAGAGGCAGCGCTAGTCATGAGCACGCTGATAGTTTCAAAACGGCGAACAGTCGAAGAAGCTAACCACATACTTGGATCAAAGATGTTCCAAAGCTGAATCCACCAAACGCCCGACTCCCTTTGTACCGGAAGGACACGCTCGATTGTCTCGGCCGCGATTCTTTGTGTCTCGCGTGCAAAGGGGTCTTGTTTCCAAGAAGATCTATTGTACGGCTCTTTGAGCATGTTCTCGCATTGTGAGAAGAACAGCATTGTTTAGGCTGGTATATTAACCCCCTTCATCCATGACAGTCTGATCCTCGCCATGAATAAGCTCTCTCGATTAAAGAAGGAAGAAAAAAGAAAAAAGAAAACAGCAAGGTTCCTAATACCAAGCCATCCACATACGCAAAAAGATACACAAGAAAGACCTACAAAACCCCAAGCAAAGCAAAGCAAAGCAAAAAAGAATGAGCTATTCCAAAATGTGCTTCCAAACCACCACCACCCATCTCGGCTGTCAGCAGCACAGCAGCTCCGCCCTCTCCCGCTGCTCCCAGCGAGACTGCGTGGGCAGCCAGCAAGAAGCCATCACAGTCGAAGGCCACTGCAGGAAGTGTCGCGACCGCAAGCGCGGCGCCACGCAGGAGCAGGCCTACGAAAAGGAGGGCACGAAGCAGAGCAGAGAAGGAGCAGGCAAAGGCGAGTGGCCGTGTAGCGAGGAGGACAAGAAGCACGGCCGCGAGGAGCAGAGGAAGCACGGCAATTGCTTCGTCTGCAAGATTGGCCTGGGTGGCCTTTTCTGAGTGCCGGTGATGTGATACTGGCAGAGGCAGTGGCTGCGGTATATACAGAGGGTTGGAAGAAGGGAGGCTGGCGTTTAGATGACGCTTGGCTGAAGGCAAGTTAGTGGAGTGTGTTCAAGAAATGTAAGATACCGCTTCGGTCTGGGTTGTATTCGTAAATTTGGTGACTTTGTTTCGAATGTGAAATGTTTCCGTCGTCAAATACATAACGCAGGCTAACAAAACGATTATGTCATGTCGCCTACAAAGGAGTAAATATGCAGATCTCGCATGAAGAGGATGCTTGACGTACTCACCCGAGGGAGAGCCGGCGACTACCATAGCCTACCACCCGATGGTTTTGACCAGGGAGCTAATTGCGCATCATGTCACCTCGAACTTGAAATACCCCTTCTCAAAAATGATTCCACTCCAGGCATCAGAGCAGAAATTACAGTCGCGACGCGAGTAGGAGCAGGATAGATGGAGAGAAAGAGAGAAAAAACACCCAAAGATATTAAGAAAGATGCAAACCACGAACAAACGCTGGAAATCAAAAGTCGGGACTGACAATGCAAGCCCAGAAGAAGAACCCACCGTATCTGGATATACAAGGCGGTACTAGCACAAGGACTGATATGGAAAACGACAACTCATTTGAATGCAGAGATTTAGATGGTGTGCAACCGCCTGCCTATCATCTCATTCATAGCTCACAGCCCCTCCTGCAAGAGCCAGGATTCGAAGGAATCTAACCTCCGGAGCAGAAAAGTAGGATAGAGATTTGGGGACGGAGTAACTCGATAGGGCAAGTGGAAACTGACCACTGGAAGAGATCTATGCGGAAATTAGTCCACCTGAAGGGAGAGTGATAAGGCGATTTTGGAGTTATTCGCCAAACACAAATGCTTATTATAGGGGAAAGAAGATTGATTGCCAAACAGGTGAAGGCCCAATGCATAAAATAATACTGGTGAGGTAGGACTAGGCTAAGACCAATCACCAATATTCCACAACGTTGTATAGGCTGTACTTGCCCCTCTTGCTTTTCCTGCTGGCACCGTTCGAATAAGCGAAATCGAAACACGTCTTTGGTTCCCGTGCTGGCCAGATCAGATGTAGAATAGCCAGATAAAATATCCATGCTAATTTACTCGTGAAGGTCGCGCAAGACCTTTGGGTATCGAATGACAGTATTTTAACATACGCCTGCTCGCTGGTGCCCAGTCCCCCCCCCCCCNNTGCCCTCGCTGTCCCCATGTACTTTGACATTCTCGCTTTCAGGAGTGCTAGGTCATTGGGTCCTTTCAAGTCTGGCCATCAACTTCCTCGAGTTCCTCATCACCATCACCATCGTCATCGTCACCTAGGATAGTAGCGCCCATCATTGCCGTTGTGCCGCCCATGCCTGTCATCGTCCGATCATCATCGTCGTCTAACGGGCCGTCGATCATTGGATCATAGCCGCCTTCGCTCGCATCGAGAGTATTGAGATGGTTACGCAGACCCATGACACCCATGCCAGAGAAGACGCAGAATACATTTCTTTGATGCTCAGTGAATTCTGTAGTACAAATGGTAAGCATGCGTGACGAAACTTGCCATATAATTTACCTGCGGGTGCCTCTCTACAAAACTGTTCTAAGTCTGATCGGAGGAAGGATTGTACGCCCGTTAAGCTTAAATGAGTTAACTTCTGGCAGTTGTTGAGAAGAACAACAATACTCTGAATATGAGGTTAGCTAGGTCATGCGTAGAAGGTCGTAGCGAACATACGTTGAGGGTCAGGTTGGTACAGTAACTGAGATGGACTCTCTCAAGGCTACTTGCAGGCGTATGCTCAAGGAGATCTCCATGGGACATTCGGTAGCGAGGGTATCGGTGGGCGCTTTGCGCCAGAGCGTAAACACTCTCATTGGTGATATTTGAGCACTTCACGAGACCAATTCTTCTCAATTTTGGAAGCGTGGCCAGTTTCTTAACAGACTCATCAGTCAGGTGAATGCAGCATCCAAGATCAATATATCGTATCCGGTTACAATTTTGCACTAGCTTCTTGACTGCAGCGTCTGTAATCTGGCTACAGTGCCCAAGATGTAAAAAGTGAAGGTTTTTCCCGAGCTTGCTGATTGCATTAACGGATTGGTCGGTTAGATTTCTGCATTTCGCGAAAACCAAGTTTCTTAACCGTGGCGCAACTTCAATAATCTTCTCAATGGCTTGATCAGTCAAACGCGCACAACTTGTCAGGTCGAGTATACGAAGATGCTCGAAGGTCTTGTTCAGCGACAAAGGCATGAATGCTTCATCGGATATAAGTTCGCAGTGAGCGAGTCGAAGTTCACGCAATGTCTGGCCACGCTGGATGAGGGCGGTGACTGGACCATTGCCAATCAGCCTGCACTGGTGTAAGTCGATCTCGAGGATGTTGGGGCAGTTTACAGCAAATGCCGTAATGCTAGAGTCGTCGAGCTGATCGCAATTGTTGAGCTTGAGCTACATAAAGTTAGCATGGCTTAGAGCAAATCAGCAAGCAATACTTACTCTCTTGAGATAATTGCAGGCTTCAGCAACGGCAATCATGGACTGGTTGGATATCTTGGTGCAACCAGAAATGTTGAGACCTTGCAGCTTATGACAGTGTGCCGCAAGAGCATAAATCGATGCCTCGGTGACTTGAAAGACCCCGGAGATGTCAAGAGCTAGCAGATTTTTGCTATTATTGAGAAGCCCAGATATTCCGGAGTCCGTCAGACCCTTGCAGCCAGTCAACGTCAAACGCTCAATCCGATTACAATGTTGCAACGCAAGGACACTCCCATCGCTGCAGCTTTCTGCTAACTGCGCCAAGTTCAAGCGCTTGACTGATTCTCGGTATTCGAAGTATGGGTTTTGTTTGATGAGAGTGGCGCAGATAGAGCTGTGCCGAGCCCAGGTTGTACACGAGGGTCGGTGCCAGAGGAGATCAACACTGTTCTTTGCCCATCTCTTCGATACGAGCAGGCAATTCAACAAATCTTGTGGGCTGCTGAGCTTCGAAAATATACCGATAAGGACCTCTGCTGGCAGACGGTTCGAGGCCGTGATACACTCCTCTGTTACTGCCATATCCTGGAACGTGGGAACCCCTATGGAGGACTGAGAGTCGTTGTTGCCGCCATAGAAATCTGATTCCTCATAGTCTGCGCGAGCTGGAGAGTTGCTTGAGGATGATTGTGAGTCACCTTCTGTGTCGTTCGAGGGGCGGTACGAGTCTTCGGTCCCGAGGGGCGCCATGGGAGGGGAAGATCTCATGTTGTCGATGATATAGGATCGTGGAGGACAGAGCGCAGGAAGTCGCGTTCAATGTCAGATTATTGCCCTGGGCGACTCAGGAGACTGGGTGAGGGAAGTTTGATGGCCTTGCTGGGAAGGATTGTGAGGCGACGTCGTATCGAAGCGGGATAATTGTAAGCCCTTCAGCCTTGCAGGCAAAGGTTTCTGTGAACCGTGTCTTCCGCTGCGCGATGCTGCAGGTGGTACGGTAGATGTTCTAGATTTGGATGAAAGCGCGAGGATGGTAACCGCAGCTGTTGTTGCGGCGCGTTAACTCTGCTTTGTGATCTGGAGTCTGGAAGGTTGAAGGTTATGCATCAGCAAATCAGGCCCACAAAAATATGATTGGTCTCGCTTAACTGAGTTTTGGTTACGGAATGTGTATGAGAATACAGCAAAACGAGTATAGTTGTAGCTGCGGTTTTTCAATCTATGGCTGATTGTCCTTGAAAAGATGCTTCAGGTAATTGATGGTAGCTCATACTTATCAGCTCATCGCGGCTCCGTCAACTTGCTGGCCACCAATGTGTATGAATTGTATCAAACACCCAAGTCGCTAGGATGAGCATTGCCCTGATTTCCAACCGGCTGAATAATTACCATCTCGATTGTTGACTGGGAGCGCATTATGTCTGATTTTGGAATAGTATGACTACAAACTCGTCAAAAGCCTAGTTTGAACATCTGCGCATGATATTTAGTTCAACCAACTCGGTATCACTTGCTAGCACTTTGATTTGGCAAGCCTGATATGCTTAAACCGCTGCGAGTCTGTCCTACAACCCCGTATGTAGATTCTAAACAGGATTATCACCTTCATTAGTCAATTTAGCAGTCAACTTAGCAGCCAAAAGGAACAGGTAGTGTCATTGCCATAGCTAGACGCCTTGGGATGGCTACGTTGGAAAGGAATTAGATCAAGCTTTCAACAATCAACAACCCATGACTAAGTAAACAAATATCCACATAATATATGGTTCTGCCAGAAGTTGTTCCAGAAGCTCCACTCAAGATCACTTGGGCAAGCCTGCAAGCTACCCCAGATCCTCGCTTCTCCCAAGCGCAGCCAAGTGCACCTGCGCTCTCATTTCTGGTCTTCCTCACCACAGCTCACAAACCGTCATCAAAATGTCCCTTCGCACACCCACCATGCGGCTCTTCCGCCCCCATCTCTGCGTAAACCAATCCCTCCTGTGTCCTCGGACTAGAGCTCCTCCCCTCACAGCAACCCAGCGACACTACTCTTCTAAACTCCGACCTGTCCCGCGCACCCCTCTCGATCCCATAACACTGCACCGGCTGGAAGTCGAACGGCGCGCCTACTACAAGAGAAGATCGTACTATGCGGCAGCTGGTGTAGTCTTCGGCATGATATGCATCTACATAACCGCCACATCGATCCCCCTCGATCCCCCCGCCAAACTTGATTCCTCCCGCCGCGCAGACGATCCCGTGGTAGTACTCGGCCGCGAGCGCAAAGTGGTGATTCAGAAACTCGGCGAGGAGCCTGAGGAGATCCCGGATGTTGTTCCTACGGGGACCAGTACCGTGCCTACGTTCCCGCGAGTCCTGGCGTTTGTGGATGATGAGGAGCTTGGGCACCCAGAAGGCGGGAAGGGAGGCGACGGGGTGGATGAGTACCAGCTGTTGGGCGTCGGACTGCGGACTGTGACCTTCCTGGGGATAGAGGTGTATGTGGTGGGGATGTATGTTGCGACAGACGACATCGCAAAATTACAGAAGGCTTTGGTTCAAGTTATCGCACCAGGAGCGAGTTCGCTGGTCAAGGGAGAAAAGAAGGAGTTGAAGAGCAAGCTCTATCACAAGGAGGAGGGAGTCAGGATTTGGAGCGAATTACTGCAACAGATGGGAGTGAGGACCCTGGTGAGAATTGTGCCGTGTAAGAATACGGACTTCAAACATTTGAGGGACGCATGGGTGAGGAGTTTGACGAACAAGGCGAATGCGCACAAGGAAACGTATGGGGACGAAGCATTTGGGAAGGGAGTGGCGGAGCTGAAGGAACTACTCAACAGAGGCAGTGTACCGAAGGGTAAAGAGCTGCTTTTGTCGCGGAATAAGCAAGGGAAGATGGCAGTCTGGTATGACGATGGTAAATCAGGAGCTCTCAGGCTGGGAAGCGTTCTTGATGAGAGGATATCGAGGGTTATTTGGCTCAATTACTTGGCTGGAGAGAACCCAGCGAGCGAGCCAGCTAGGAAAAGTATCGTCGATGGTGTGATTGAGCTCGTGGAGAGGCCAATAGGAACGGTCGCTACACAAGTTCAGGTCCAGACACATTTATAGCATGTTTTCATCACACAGAAACGTAACCAAAGTCTTGTACACTAGCGAATGTTCATTTTCATTCCATCCGACGTTACTTCTCGGCTCAAGCCTCTTTCCATTTCACAGCTTAGGCGTTCCGTGATCACCGGCCAGTCACAAGGCATTAGCATCTTTCAGCAGCGATGGGAGATCGCCCTTGATAGCTTGTAGATCAGAGTTGCCACCAATGTGTTTCTGCTTGATGTAGATGTTGGGAACAGAGGTTTGGCCGTTGATTTCCTTCAGAGCTGCTTGGATCGCAGATCCGTCGTCTAACCTAGTCAGCATTTTCTCATTCAAAACCGTTCAATATGGCCTAGGGGGTAACGCACCCACTTGATCAAGCTCAATGGCGTAGTAGTTGGCACCCAGCTCGGTCAACAGGGCCTTGGTAGCTTTGCAGTATGGGCAGTATGACTTGCTGAAGACGGCTAGAAATGCACGGTTAGCCCTCCTCCACCCGCAAGACATGGACCGGGTGAAGGCTATATACCGACGCCATTCTCGTCAATGATGCTCTGAGCCTTGGTCTTTGCAGCTGACATGGTGGCGGGGTTGACAGAGTTTGTCGTGAAGAATCTCCGTAGGAACGAAATGATGGGCGAATTTCCCTATGTTGACCTCGGGGTTTGGATAGCGGTTCAAATCAAGAAGAGAGTCTATGCTAGTTTGGAGTTGGGACGGAATGGCGATTTCACTGCTGGATGGGTTGATTACTCAGGATGATTGGTGATAGCAACGATCTCGGCTACAACGAGCAGGGCTGACAAAGCACACAGCCTTATGTCGATGATTGGAGACTGGTGCCCTGCCATGGTGGAACAGTCGGCATTCGGAATCTGGACTTTCGGTTGGACATTATTTAATCTTTGATTCCGACTGTATGTGCTGGCAGTGATTGGGACATGGTGCTCGTCCGGGAGACCAACGTTCATTTGCCAATTCCAGTCGATCAGATCACGTACTGTTCTTCTAGTATATGCGAGCCCCTGTCCGAGATTTCAAACTCAGATAGACACAGATTGGCCTCTATCAGCCGCGCAACCTCTGGTCTTTGCTCCCCGAGTCAACATTCGTCGATCAATTGCCCGCACCCCCGGGACAATCTTCCTGACTCAAACAGCCCAAGCAACCACAGCAGCATATCACGGCCTGACAAGTCCTTCGCAGCAAGGCACTGCTCCATCCAAAGTGGCTCCCCAGGAAATCGTGGCATCTGCCGCCACTTTGTCGGCAAGAATCGTCCAGCAGCTTCCTGACTCTCTGCAAAGCTACCTCGACACCTCCATAACCCACCTCGAATCCCTCTACACTTCCCTCCCACCCAGCACACAAAGCGCCATCTCAACCGTAGCTTCATATACACACCTCGACGCCGTCTCCCCGCCCGCCCAGCTCCTTCTACTCACCACAACTCTCACTACCCTTGTCGCCGTTTCAATGAGCGGCTGGGGTCGATCCTTCTTCGGCGGTTCGAACGCGCGCTTCTCTCCCTTCGGAAGCAGGGCATATCCACCGAACGTCACCGACGATGACTTCTCGTACATAACAAACGAGGACCTCGCCCAACCCGGCCGAACTTATGACCCGCACGCCCGACCTCCGCCCTCCATGGCGGCCGAAGACGATGTCTTGCTCATCAAGAACAAAGGCGTGACTTACCCTGTCAAATTTCCCGCCTATAGCATCGGAGATGGCAAGCTGCAGGTCCGGGACGTGAAGGAGCGCGCGGCGGCCGTGATGGACCTGCCAAATGGAAAGGGAATCAAGTTGCTATATAAAGGACAGCAGCTGAAGGAAGATTACAAGCCATGCAGAGACTACAGCCTCAAGAATAACAGTGAGGTTTTATGCGTCGTCGGCGGAGCACCGGACGATTCCGAGTCTGGCGACGACGATAGCGCGAGCGCGCATGAAGGCGGTTTCTTCAAGAAGAAGCGCAACCGCAAGTCAAAGAAGAAGGGGAATAATAAGAAGAAGCCCGAGGCTACGCCGGAGCCCGCCCGCGTCGCCTCGCCCGCCCTCCCCAAGACCGCCGTTGAGAAGCTGGAGACTATAGCTTCGCACTTCCACACTAAGATCTTACCGCTGTGCGTGCAGTTCACGTTATCCCCGCCCGAAGACCCCAAGAAGAAGGATTTCGAGCACAAGAAGCTCAGCGAAACGATCATGAACGAGGTGCTGCTGAAGCTGGATGCGGTTGAGACCGAGGGCAATGATGAGGCGAGAGAGAAGAGAAGAGCACTGGTCAGAGAGACGCAGGGAGTTTTGAGCGGGTTAGACGCTAAGATGGGGGACTCGTAGTGGGAAGCGTTAGGGATGGGTTGGTTTTTACGAGCGTACGTACTTTCTAGACGGCTTCGTGACGAATTCCCTCGATTATCGATGTTTGTGTAATCTGCGTCATCTATATTGCATTGGGATGGCCGTTCCTGAAGCGGTCCAACGGAAGCATGGCGTTCAGCTAAAATCTAGAAGCCAACTTGCGTACTGTGGGCGCCCTAGCAGTGGAATACCCGGTATTGAGGTCCTGGACCATATCGAATTCCATACTTGTCTCTAACATGCAGATGCCAGTCTCGCTTACTTCTCAGTCAGGCTGACTCGGATTTTTGACTTCGACCCGAGCTCTCAAGATGGTGTTAATGGAACGATGGCTTGGTGTCTTCTCCTCCCGTAGATCGACGTGTATTGGTGCATACTCAGACGGCTTTAGTGGGCATTACGAGACGTGTGTTGGAGACAGAGAATGCTCTCAGTCAACCTCTGGCTCTCTACCCAAAAACCCAATTTCAAACAGAAAACGGAGCATGGAGCTTTCGCCGCTGAAGCAGGGTAGCTATATTCTGCTGGATCATTAGAGCTCTGCTTCGAGGCCACCGAGTATTTTCGGAATTCTACCACGGAGGAGTAGGTACGGCAAATTGGACCTGTAGCTCGGAATTGTGAAACCGTTCGTAGCGGGTGGGGAAGCACTCGGTTACGACAACATGTGGTGATTGAGTATGAAACCCCTCACTACTCGGGATCTGCGCTGAATATGTCTACGCCTTTTAGTGATTAGATCTAGCCGTGAGGTGAGAGGTGTGACTTCTTGCGCGACGGGCTGAATAACATGGCCTGGAAATTATCAGAGGCTCAAGGCGCTATGGCTATTGCCACGATGCCACAATTCCATTAGGTCACCAAAATAACACACAAATCAGCACGAAAAAGTTCTACTAGCACCTCTGAAGACACAATATCATTTATTTGCGTGGTGAGGTGATATATAATAGTCTTATCGAGTTTCCGAATCATAGGGTTGTGGACCCTAACGTGTGGGGCCAGATCACGAGCTCGCCTAAAACTAGCGCTGCTGTGCAGCTCCCACTCCGCCTTGTGAATTGGAAGCGGATTTCTCGAAAGACCCCAACGACAAAATCGACACCACTCCTCACCATCACGAAGGTAGAGGATACTGGCAACTCCTTCGACATTTGTCTGCTCATTTCGTGAAGTAAGGCAAAATGTCGACCTTTGAGCAAGTCGTGAGTCTCCCGCGCCCACAGCATCCCGCGATATCAGATCAACACACCGAAGATGCTCTCTCCGCGGCGGACAGGTCAGGCCGCGACCATTGGGCAGAAGTGGAATTGAATGGAGGCTAACTCTACTGTGTTGACAGATCACGATCGATGGCAAGGGCCACCTCCTTGGTCGGCTGGCCAGTACCGTAGCTAAGCAACTGCTCAACGGCCAAAAGATCGTTGTTGTGCGCTGCGAGGCCTTGAACATCTCCGGGGAGTTTTTCCGTGCGAAGCGTACGTCTGGTACCCTTTCCTGCGCAAAGTTGGTTCTTGAGGGCAGGAATTAGATGGTCCATATGGCAGAGACTTGGGACATTGACTGATTCGATTCGCTTAATAGTAAAGTACCATGCCTACCTCCGAAAGATGACCAGATACAACCCAACCCGGGGAGGTACGTTCTGGATTTCCTCGATTGGCAACCCGTCGTCTTCCGCGCTATTATGCAGTATCTAACACACAGCAGGCCCTTTCCACTTCCGCGCCCCCTCCAGAATCTTCTACAAGACTGTGCGTGGCATGATTCCTCACAAGACCGCCCGCGGAGCCGCTGCTATGGAGAGACTCAAGGTGTTTGAGGGCGTCCCGCCACCATATGACAAGGTCAAGCGCGTTGTGGTCCCACAAGCCTTGAGGGTGCTGAGATTGAAGCCTGGACGCAAGTACTGCACTGTCGGCAGACTGAGCCACGAGGTCGGCTGGAAATACCAGGATGTTGTTGCTAGGTCAGTACACACAGCGTACGGGGTAAATAGGCGTGGACCTGACAGTTCGATAGACTCGAGGAGAGAAGAAAGGTTAAGGGAGCTGCATACTACCAACGCAAGAAGGCCGCACGTAGACAACTCTCGGATGCCCAGAAGAGCGCCAAGATTGATGAGAAGACCAAGACGCAGTTGGCTGAATACGGCTACTAGACGACACCAAGAGCCAACTATTTCGATTGCGTTTGGATGGCTGGGATTGTTCGGTCGGAGCTGTTTACATAGTTTTTCTCTCCTCCCATCGCCCCCCTTTTTTGCGCAATGCCTCGATATGCAATACAACTTTTCAATGCCTTGTTCGACCCGGAATGCGTAACGCTTTGTTGAAATTTTGGGGAGATATCTCAGGGCTGGGTGACTTCAACACCACACTTCGTTCTCCGGGATGGGGAAGGGTTGCTTATGAATGGATGGACGGGAAGTCTTATCGGGCATCTGATGTGTATAAGCTTTCGCATTGCATGCCGCTCCTCCTAGGGAAATGAATCCAAAATAAGAATACCTCTGGGTTCTGATGTTGATCAGTTGTTTTGTGACTTGGAGCTTGGGATGATGCTACAAGGGGATAGAGGTTTGGGCTTTTTCCAATCGATAGTTCGGTTTTTGTTATTGATTTTGGAGTTGGAGGGAGGGCTTCATCTTCCAGTCTGGTCCAGGTCAAAGTCCTAATTCTGTTGGAGGGAATTGTACTCGAGTCGATTACTCCTGGGAATATAGATGCGCTAGAAAGAGATTCCACCGATATGGTAGTTGGAATATGGAGTCTAGAGCCTCGAAACCGTCATAGCTTGACGCTTCTGGAGACTAGAAGCAGGAAGCTTTCAGATTGACGAGACCAGTCCTCCCGTTCTTCCCAGTTCCCTACTGACTATTCACCTCGAAGGGTCTTGAGTCAACGGTCTGCCGACAGCGTCCATGAACAGCTCGGAGTTCCGATCGCATCTCTTCTCGCGCTCAAGGTAGCCTTGATAAATTGCCATGTGCCGATACCAACTGAACATTATCGACTTCTCCCCTCGCCCGAACTCGTCCCCCCTCCGGCTGGGCAGTCGCGCCGCCACTCGGGGTCCCCCAGAATCTTCACAGAAGTCAATATCCGTACATGGACTATGTACGTTACGGTAGTAAAGCGGACCGGTTCCGTACCCCTCAAAAAGAACGCTAGGCCGAAGCTCCAGGTTGGGTTGCTCGAGTTTAAGAAGCGACTGCATCCCTTGCTTTGTTACGTGTTTCCCTCAGCCAGGGCTCTGGCCTTGGAATCGTACAATCCGTCTGCTCGAGTTTTGGTGTATTTCTTGTCGGCTGGCGAGAACTTGATAGATACAGGACGCATAGGGCAGATCGGACGCTGCTTAGGTACCTTCGGTCGACAGTTCGGCGCTGCGATACCCCGCAAGCTCAACCGATGTGCTCTATCTAAGCCGTCCCATCGGCTCATCTCATCTCACCCATACCGACCTTTCCTTCAACTCCGCGTAGATTGCATTTCAAGCTTCCAAGATGTCTTCCCCCAAATCCCGCCTCCAATCTCTGACGGCGCACTTCCTCCCCTCCCCGTCAACCACCACGCCCAAGCCACATAAAGAGCCGCACATCCACACTCTCTCGCCAACATTCTTCCTCCCCCGCGCCGCCGAGATCGAGCCCGACGCCGAAGCGATATTCCACATCACGGCCAACGGCCAGACGTTGAGGAGGAGTTATGCTGAGTTTGCGGATCGGGCGAGGGGGTGTATGTACCAATCCAACTCTCTAACCCCCCTCCTTGTTTTTTTCCCCTTCTCTTGTGACTCAGGTCTAGAAAGACGATTTCTGTTTTTATCTTCAGGGCGAATCTTGTGATTTGAGACATCGCCCAGAACGTAGCTGACTTGATATGAAGTGGCGTATTTTTTGATGAAGCGTGGGCTCAAGCGTGTGGGCATCTTGGCGCCGAACACACCAGCGTTTCTGGAGAGTATTTTTGGGATTGCAGCGGCTGGCGGTGAGGCTACTTCGCTTTGGTTTCTTTTGGCTTCGAGGGATCTTGATTGAGAATGAGACGGGGATTCTGGTTGGGGGCCGGGGGAGGGAGAGGTCATGTGAGGAAACAGGACTGACAACCTACAGGCGTCAACGTCGCAGTGAACTATCGACTGAAAACCGAAGATATCTCCTATATCTTCACATTCGCAAAAGTAGACAGCATAATCGTGGACGCCGAGTACCTTCCCCTACTTGCCGGTTTCCGATCTCAGCATCCAGACGTCCCGTTCATAATCGATACGGACACCGATGCAAACGAAGGCCAGCTATCCGGACCCTTCGACGAAGCCGTCTTGGAAGGTTTGAAATATGACCATCAGCAGGGAAGTCATAGATGGGCGGGTTTAAAAGCGCAAGCTGATGATGAGAACGGGACGATCGCGCTCCCGTTCACGAGCGGCACGACGGCAAAGCCGAAAGGTGTTGTCTATACACACCGAGGGGCGTACCTGGCTGCGATGGGGAATGTGATTGAGAGTGGACTGAACTATCACGAAGGACGCTGTGGCTATCTGTGGACATTGCCAATGTTCCACGCCATGGGCTGGACCTTTCCATGGTCTGTAACAGCTGTTCGCGGGACGCACTTCTGCTTGCGGAAAATCGACTATCCGCTCATCTGGAGACTGCTCAAGACGGAGAACATCACGCACTTCAACGCCGCGCCAACAGTCAACACGCTGCTATGTGCTTCCGAAGACGCAGAGAAATTAGCGAGACCAGTGCGGGTAACTGTCGCTGCGTCTCCGCCAACAGCACATCTATTCGAGCAAATGAGCAATCTGAACCTACACCCCGTGCACGTCTACGGTCTAACAGAGACCTACGGCCCAATAACAAAAGGATACCACATTCCCATCTGGGAGACTCTCCCGCTCAAGGAAAAGTACGGGCGCATGGCACGGCAAGGTCACGGCTTCATCACCGGCCTCCCGATTCGCATTGTCAAGACCGAGCAGCCGGAAGGCGTACTCATCGACGTCGCGAGAGACGGCAAGGAGATTGGCGAGATCATCTTCTTCGGCAACATCTGCGCGAAGGGGTATCTGGATGACGCCGAGGCGACGAGGAAACTGTTTGCGGGCGGGGGCTTGCATTCGGGAGATCTGGCGGTGTGGCATGAAGATGGCAGCGCGCAGATCTTGGACCGGGCGAAGGATATCATTATTTCTGGTAACCGCACTCCCCTTCTGCTCTTCACCCTCGCCCCCATTCACTCTTGGCCTGCACTTCTCCCGTAATGAAATCCCCACCTACTTATAACCTCGTCCAGGCGGCGAAAACATCTCCTCCGTCGCCCTAGAATCAATGCTCGTGCAGCACCCTTTCGTCCTCGAAGCCGGCGTCGTCTCGGTAGCGGACTCACACTGGGGCGAGCGGCCGAAGGCCTTCATCACCGTGCGAAAAGGCAAAGAGCTCACCGGTGAGGCGCTGATCGAGTGGGCGAAGCACGAGAGTTCGATCAGCAAGTTCATGGTACCGAGGGAGGTCGCTGTCGTAGAGGAGTTGCCGAAGACTAGCACGGGGAAGCTGAAGAAGAATGTGCTGAGAATGTGGGCCAGGGGGGATTACAGTGAGAAGTGATGAGGCCGAGCGGCTTGTGCTGTAAATATGTGTTGTCCCAACTCATAGAGACCTTTTTGTCAAGCGCACCCTTCGTCTAACACCACATACTTACCTCGGTTCCTGTGTTGACATTGCGCACCCAAGCGAAAGTCGTGCAGTCCGCTACGGCTCGCCGGTATGATTCCCAAGCAAGAAAATCCAGAGCAACGACAATATACCTCCTGTCACCGTCCTTTTTCCCTTCCACTCCTTCCCTCCTAGCCTGGACATCACCCCCCGACCTCTGCGTTTGATCCCACAGGACTCCCAACCCCCTGTCCAGATCTCAGTAACAGCCTATCCCATCGAAAGCCCTCCATCCTCTTCCTTTCTTATCCGCTGTTCTGTTTTCACGATCTCTGTCTATCACATATAGTAGGATAGCAAGCATATGACGAACATCGGCAGAAGAAAAAAAGAAAAAAAAAATGGCAAGAGAGCGAGAGCGAGAGAGAGAAATCCCGGTTTATCATTCGCGACTCGAGATATAGGAAAGACTAGGTTCTTCGGGGTAGGCAGTAGAGAGATCCATCCGGCGTAACACATCGTAGCACAGCACAGCACAGCGCCACTCTGGGATACAGACTGGATATCGCGAGGGCCCCTTGGCCTTGGTAGTCTAGCACGATCTAGTCTAGTCTAGTCCAGTCTGTGTTTTCTTACAAATTGCGGTCTTGCAAAGTGCTGGGATGAGTAGGCTAGGACCTGGCGGCGATGGCTAAGGGACGTAGCTATAGCCAAGGGGGACCTACTGTGTACGCGTACGTGTATGTGTACGTGTATATGTATGTGTATGTGTATGTGTGTGGCAGGTAGGGTTGTGGTTAAGGCCGAGGCTAGGATTCAGGCCAAGAGTGAGGGGAGGCGACTACTTATCAAAGTCTACGCCCGCGCGGTGAACACCTTGGATAGCCAGGTGATATTCACGTGCTCTCGCGAAGCTGACCCAGTGCCTCTTCCAGTGGCCGATTGCACGAGTAGTAGGGACTGGAAAAGCGCGATCCGATCTGGTCGAGACGAGACGCCCGCTTCTCTCACCACAGGTGCATTCATTCTCAGGACAGCCGGTAAGCTCTGACACGCGTGTGACACTAGCTCACTGCGTCTCCGGACGCCGTTGTGGGAGGAAAAGAAGATAATGAAAATATGTAGGCAAATGAATATCAAACCGCGCCCTTGCTATCGATACACACACGCACAACCTTCCCTTCTTCCGCCTCCCCGAGCGGAGCAGTGCCGGCGGCGGGGGGCTGGCGACGTGCCAGAGGGCGCCTACATGTTCGCCTCGATGGTTTCCTGCAGCTTCTGCTGGCTGGCGCCCGAGAACATGGACACGAGGTTCTGGTCTCGGTAGAACTTGAACGTCGGCACGCTGTGGATGTCGCTCCCCTGAGGCAGCGTGCCCAGCTTGTCAATATCGACGGATACGAAGACGACGTCCGCGTACCTGTTCGAGTAACTGGTTCCCAGCGGGGGGGTGGTTAGCTTGCGCTGGTGCTGAGTCTTGCTGGTCTCTTCTTCCCGGTGGGAGGTTTGCGACGGGAGTGAGAGGGGGGGGGGGAGGGGGGGGCGGGGCGGGGGTAGAAGGGAGAGAGGAGAGCAGAGGAGAGGAGAGATCAGAAGGAAGATGTAATGCGGAGGGTACTGACTCGGCGAAACTCGGGGCGATGAACCTGCACGGCCCACACCATCCTGCAGTGAACATGACCACGACAAGCTTGCCAGGGGTGCCGAAGAACGTGTCGAACTCGGAGTTACTATCGAGGGGCACCGTTAGCTGCTCTGCTCGGAAGAGATAAAGAGGCCTTCGACACCAGCCCCCTGCCCCCTCGTGCGGAGAGCTGGGATATCAGGACGTGAGAAGGGGGATTCGGCCTGGTCGACTTGGTGGCCTGGTGCTCAGGAGTGCAAGTGCATGGTGCCAACAGACCTCGAGGGGAACCTGACGCGATCGCCGCCTACAAGGCGATGGATAACATCATCCAGGACCGAATTCCCTGCTGTGGACTTGCTAGTGGCGGAGGCGATCTCCCCGAGTCCTGCGTGTCGGGAAACCAAGGGTTAACCTCTGCTGCGTGTGGACAGTCGGCGGAACCACTTACGCTGTTGACTATACGCTTCCTCGTCGCCGCTCATATGCTGGGGGACTGTAACGGCCCGTTCGGGATCTGAATTCTCGGTTGCCACGATCAGCTTCCCACATACCGCAGCGTAGCGTAAAGTCAGGAGCGCAGCATCGGCCGTTGGCGTCGACGTTTGCGAGAGGGCAGACGGGGAGCAGCGACTCACCATCGATGTGCACTCTGAGCTTCTCGCCATCTCCCGGTGCACCGCCTTCCTGGCCATCTCATCTCAGCATCGGCTGCCGCACAGGACAGGCGGATACGCACCGGAAGGGAGATGTGGATCCTGATGTCTGGCCGCGGGAGGACAATGGCGAGTCCCGAGGCGGCCAGAAAGGCACCGATTAATCCAGAAGAGACACGCATCTTGCCAGGCCTCTTCTTCTCCTTGTTATTGTTGTTGTTGTTGTTGTTGTTGTTTTTGTTGTTTTTGTTAAACGAGCAAACAGGTAAGCGAGAAATCTTGAAATGGGTGAAACGGAGCATAGAACAAGGGACAGGTAGCGACTTTATGTATATAGATACATGTATGAATATATACATATACAAAAGATCGTACCCTTGGAATGGGACCTACTTGACGGTACATGGAGAGGTAGATTCCTCGGTATACCGTGACTAGAATCATGTCTCACCGTCCCGCCCCAAGCCATGCTGCACGCTCGCAGCCAACCGAAGGGAGATGGATCATGACGTCTACGCCGAGAGGTATTGCATGTTATGCTATTTTATAATATTGTTAGTATCACATGACACATGGTGCGCAAACTGAAATAGAGATATCTCAAGGTTCGTTGTATTCATTGATTGTTGATTAGCTACGAGAGAGAGGGACGGAGTGAGTACTCGAGCAAGCCTATGCTGAGTCTGGCCCGTGCACCCGAGAGTCACTCTCCTCCTTCACTCTCGTCACATGAGATGCACGTGACCCCGATTACTACATTCCTACAAGTATTGTGTAGTATAGTACAATAAAGGATTCCCGGGCACGGAAGGTCTTCCATTATCTCAGCCCTAGAGTAAGACGTCGTGCCGTCCCTCACCCCCCCAGCGGCAGAGAAATCGAGACAGCGCTCTGCCCTTATCAGCCGGCCGGGCTTGGCCGGAGGGTTTACCACCCTCCAGCACGATCCGACCAGTCGGTGTTGAGAAATGATCAACGAGAGACGTTAATATTAATTCGTCGCAGGTTAAAAAAACACCACATCAGCGCCGTTGGCAAGGGGGATTGGACTTAACGTGGGCCTGCAAGGAGAAATTATACTTTCACGTTGTGTCTGCTTGGCTTGCAACGTCGTATATACTGTATGCGGCAACGCGATCTACTATACACACACACATACAGACACACGTACACATCCACTTACCGTCCCGGAGACGCCGCGGCAACGGATCCCTGACTCGGCTTGGGATCGTGCAGGTGCAGGTAGATTGTGTATATGCAAAGGCTTAACACATGCAGAGGCGAGGTAGAGAAAGGGCCGCGACGGCTCGGGCTCGAATGGCGCAAGCTATGTGTCTGGCATGTATAGATGTATGTATATATGCGGCGGCGATGATCTACATGCTGACGATAGGGAGAGCGGCAGAGCTAGAAGAGGATAGTTGGGAAGAAAAAAGTGCGATTAAGCCAGCTGCTTTAGAAGTAGAGGTCAAGAGTCGAGAGATGGGCTTTAAATGTGTGTATAAATGTGTGTATAAACATGTGTGCTATTATGTGTATATTTTGGTATCACATTAGGTGATTGTGTGCACAGGTGAAGCCTTCTCGAATACGTTGGATTATATTCGGTTGTAAAGACTTACTCTCGAAGCTACTCCTCGAGAGCATAGAGTAAATACAGCAGTGCCAAGCCTGTACTGTCATGTGACTGATCATATGACCTGTATCCCAACAGTATACTTCGTACTATGGGTAAATAATGTACAATTCTAGGCCGTGCATACTAGATACTTGGCAATGCTGCTTTTACAATTTCCTTAATATTTTATATGGCCTCCTCCTGCTGCGATCATAGCTTTACATCTCTCTAGCATTTCCCTAATTAATTTTCTAATCCTTTCAATTGTTATCGATTCCCACGCTTCTTTTACAGCTTTATATAGTCTCTTATAGGATCGATAAACCTCTGGATATTTACCTTCGATATAATCTTTTATTTTATCCTATACTATCTCGATTGGGTTCAAATTAGGAGAATTCGCAGGCCAAAAGATAGGGGTAATCCCGATTGCTTCAAATACCGATTGAGTATATTTAGAAGCGTGCCCTTTTGCATTATCCTATTAGAATTCAAGCTCGGGATATTGCTATAGAATCTCTTAAACCTTTAGGATAATAATTCTAGAGTACGAACCTTTATTTATCGTTTCCCAATCCTTTTCCTAGAATAACCCTTGATGCCAACCGTATTTCCCTAATATTGTTTCCTAAAACATCCGTTACAAGAGGTCTGTTTTATAAGTGTCTTTAGAGTCGGTATACTAAATGAAGAATCCATATTGAAAGCGTTGATTTTCAATGCAAAAAGCGGCGAATCGTTATAGATAAATCATTGGCTATACCTCCTGTATATAAGCCCTGTTAATGGAAACCGGTAGAATTACGCATAGACAGCACTTGTACATTATTTCGGGCATGTACCAAGTATGTGTATGTATATACGCTGATAAGATACTTTTCTAAGCCTAGCACGGAACTAGCAGGTATCAGAAGAGCGCCCAGCCCCCGTGAGGACATCGATTTTCCGAGTCGAAAGCTTGATTTATGTATGTTTATCTGCTTTATACCTACCACGTATTTGCTATATATTTACTTTTTGCTCGCTATATTTATTGTATACTAATCATACACTTACTTTAGACTGTGTAATTATTCTAAACTAACTTTATATTTACTATATATAAATTCACAAAAGTCCTCTACAATCCGAGTCCGAGTCGTTAGATTAGTCAGTCGGTAGTCGGTTCGGAATCGCTTCTCTGTGCCCTTCTGAAACCCGTGAGTCGCTAGGTTTAGATGCCTATGAAATTGAATTTATCCGTGGAAAGGTAAATTATGCCTGGATAATGATCTACCTTACCTGGTAGGAATGAATCGGAGTAACCCGATCTGCACTCCCTAATCGCATACGTCGGGCTGTCGTCGGCTTGAACCAGACAAGAGGCACTCGCGTTGGAGTGACGGTAAGCTAGGCAAGGTACGCTCGTATGCTTAAGAGGAAGACACCCAAAGTATTAAAAATGCTAGCTGTCCGCTCGTGAGAGATATCTAGCATTAGCTTCCTATATATGCCTAATCCTCCCTTGTGACCTCATAGTTATACCCTAAGCTAATCCTAACAGGTGCCTGCTTGCCTACGAACTAGCATGCTAGAAGTGCCACGGGAGTCGAGGACCACCTAAGGAAATCCTGTATTAAAAGTACCTTATCGCAGGCCAAACAGAAATCACATTAGCATCGTGTGCAAGAGAGGGCTTTCCGTGGGCTTAAAAGTTTCGGTTTACTCTTAAGTAGTATTTCTGTTAGGGGGCCTACGATGAAGTATTCTACGCAGTCAAGGAGCATAGTAGAAGCTAGCAACAAGACTCTGTTTCCGAAATGTTAAACTTGAGCTTACAGCCTTCCTTGAGAGTTGGCAACAGTCAAAAAAAGGCTACGGGATTGTAGGAAGCAGCCTTCCAAGCGCTTGAAGCATCCGTCTTCTTGCACAGCATATACCAGCTGTGAGAATTTTGCCTTCGGACTTTTGAAATCCGTAAGATATCCATCGAGGGTTGTCTGTAATTTTGGAAGAACATTCCAGCTTCAAGAGAGCGTGATTCACGGCCCGCAGTTGCAGGAGTAGCAGGGAGTTCGAGAGAGGATTCAAAAGTTGGCTATACCTCGTCGTAGGCCAAGCAAACACCACATGAAAGTATAACTTAATCTTAAAAACCCATAGTCACAGCTCTTGCACCATGGGTTTCGTCATAGTATATGATCACGATCAAATACAAGCCACTCTTGATGGTGTGTTATTCTTAGAAACGCATTTGTCCAGTTGGTGTCTTGGAAGAAGGTTCCAAGTTGTGTGCAATGATTGGCGCAGATCTCATGCAGTAAGTGAAAGCGCTCTCCTTCCTATGGCACCTTTGATTCATGTGTTTGAAACACACTGGCTGAAACTGTGTCAAGAATAATGGCAAGAAGATGTCTAGTAAGCCACGAGGCTGCTAAGAAGATGCTCACAGATGTGCTTATAAGCAAAAGGCTGTTTTTGTTCTAATGTCACAGTTGACAACGATAAGCCTACCACGAACAGGCTCGCGGCCAACAATGATCCATTGATAAATGCTTGTCGCAGGTAGTAGGTTCTGTACCAGTATTGATATTTCACGTGAAATGGAGTAGAATGAGATTGTCAAATTATACATATTTTAAAAATCCTGCCCTCTTATATAGGGCCGATATAATACCTTTATACCTCTGAATTACCTCCCTACTATATTCCTCTAAGCCTGTAATTGCTATACTCGCCGAGGCCCTTGGCTACGAAACCTCTAAGGCCTCTATAAAACCTGCTCGGCTTTATATGATGTACTAATATAAGATGGTATTAGGAATAAGGGGAACGAGCGTTCTAGAGTAATCTGCGTACCAACAGAGACCGAGTGCCAATGCTATTTCATGGCTAGTCTTGCTCCCCTGCCGAGAGAATTCAGCAGATCAGCCGAGAAAGTCGAGTATGCCAAGCCGAGCATGTATGAAGTGGGACGATCTTTTGAAGGCCTTGAAGAAAGACAGCAGAATACCAATTACAAACATCGTTGCATTGGGCTTAGGAACTAACCATGGCATCTAATATGCGAACAAGGATATCCAAATACGCCTTGCGACACCGATGCAGCCCACACTCCTCACGCATATCCGAATGGTTCTTAGCGGTAGGCTTTCTCTCTCCTCTACGAAGAAGAGCTTCGTGCTGACATCGCGGACGAGTTCAAAGAGTTACTGCCGTACCTCATCCAGGACCCTTCCGACCCGAAGCTCGACAAGGATTTCTTGCTAATCATGAAATTCAATATCGTCGACGACCCCGATGCTTCTCGCACAGCGCCTACAACAGTCTTGTGTTCCTTCGTATGTATCTTCTGATCTTTGGCTTGTTAGCGCTGACTGTTATGAAGTGAGTACTCTCTTGCGGGTCGCTTGGTGGATTTGCGAGGAGACATGGCCATGCGCGATGATGACTGAGAGCGATTGGGCTGGCACGGCGAACACTTGCCTGGTAATTCGAACCGACATTCATTTTACCAGAAGGTCGCAGGATATTTGCGTCGTGATTTATATGTCCTCCTTTCTGCCAGTAAGTTTACATGATTTGCTAACCTTTTGAATTCTTTCACATACGATTTCAACCCCGAATACATCGAGGCCTCTCAAGCCGGCAGGAGTAGTTAAGATTTGTACGATCAAGACTGCAAAGGCCTCAGGATAAGCGAATGAATAGGACTCTACCTAGTAGATATTGTCTTGATGGCAAGCCTATCGCAAGATGGAACATAAGCTCTCTTGATCCAGTGCGCCAGGAATCAATCCAGCTTGCAAGATGGAACATTAGCTTTCATTAATTGCTACGCCAGGCATAAATCAAGCTTGCAAGCAGATCCTCAAGCACGTCGTTTCTCTGTCCGAAACATCAAGTTTTGTAGCACTGTATGGCGTGGAATTGTCGAATAGGTATTGACCAAGAGAAAAGATTGTCGTCGTCGCCAAACCCCCATGCAGAGTGGGTAAGTAAGGTAGTCTGTGTACCCCGCTACTGCGAGCTTGGACCTGGTTATGAGGCAGTCGCATCCATCACCTCCGTGACTTTCGTTCTGTAGGAGCTTTGCAACGGGCTTTACAGCTCGTACATCTCGGCCACGATGAGATGGTACAATCCCTTCGCATTCGTTCCTATGGCCGTAACACTGGTCACCGCTGTCGTCTATCTCGCAATTATCATTCCCCTCCTCATCGTCCACGAAACAGTCCCCTCCGCGCCCCTCAATCCTACCTTATACCGGGGGCTCAACCTCACCGAAGCCTGGCTGGACCTAGCGGAGCTGAGCAATGGCTACCATCCGTTCAATAGCCATAGGAACGATGAAGTCAGGGATTGGCTGCTGAAGAGGGTCGGAGAAATCTTGGACAGCAATGAGGTGCAGTACGAGAAGGTCGAGAGCGGGAACAGCATGCAGGGAGAAGCTTTTGGATTCGAAGCGAAGCTGCAGGATGGGCATGACCAGGCTGCTGCACCTGAACTTGATTTTCATGTCGAATCTGCGACCAAAGGGGAGCTCCGAACTCGATCCACGCCACCGGCTGCCGTCATCTTCGATGACTTGGTCTCGAACTACACGACGAATGCTCTCACAAGCATAGGGGTTTCTGGAAGAAGACTGGGCATCAGTACATACTTTGAGGGCAGCAACATAATCATCTACATTCGCGGGACAGAGGACGAAGAGGAGGACTGGTGGAAACCACTGCCTCCCTACACACACAGGCTCCATGGGAAGGGGGGTGTCATGGTTAATGCACATTTCGATAGTGTTTCCACCGGCTATGGAGCGACAGACGACGGGATGGGAGTTGTTACAGCCTTACAGCTCATCAAATATTACACGACGGAGGGCAATACACCCAAGAGAGGGGTTGTTGTCCTGTTGAACAACGGTGAGGAGGATGGCCTTTACGGAGCTAAGGCTTTTCTATCTCACCCTATGGCCACTTTCGTCCATGCTTTCCTGAATCTCGAGGGCGCTGGAGCTGGAGGCCGGGCAATGCTGTTCCGCAGCACAGATACAGAAGTTACTCGTGCTTACGGAAAGGCCAAGCATCCGCTAGGAACTGTTGTCAGCTCCGATGGGTTCTCCCTAGGCTTCGTCAGGAGTGAAACAGACTACGTGGTGTTCCGAGCTGAGGGCTATCGAGGATTGGATCTCGCTTTCTGGGAGCCTAGAGCCAGATACCATACAGAGCAGGATGATGCGAAGCATGCTTCCCGAGATTCGTTATGGCATATGCTGTCTGCGTCCGTAGCGACGATGGACTATCTGAGCTCTCATACGAATAAGTTTGTTGGCCCGCGAGGAGACAATGCTTCTGGAAAGGTTAGGAATGGCCGGGGTTCAGATGGTGTATGGTTTGATTTGTTCGGCATGGCTTTCGCCGTCTTCGGGTTGAGAACTCTATTCGCTTGGTCTTTGACTCTCCTCATTGCCTCGCCTTTGACCATGATAGCTATATCATATCTCTTGGTACGCCAGGATAAATACTATCTGTTTGCAGGGGCCGTCAAACCAGAGGGACATCAATCTGAGACGGTCTCTCTCAGAGGTTGGAGAGGAGCCTTTCGATACCCAATCGTTCTTCTCATCTCGGGTGCGCTCACCTTTGGCTCTTCTTTCCTGCTAAGAAAGATCAATCCCATGATCGTGTACTCGTCTACATACGCCGTATGGTCGATGTCGCTCAGCCTTTTCTTCTGCGTCTTCTGGTTTCTAATGGCTGGATGCAACTTTATCAGACCATCCGCCCTTCATCGAGTATACGCTCTTGTATGGATGTTCATCTTTGGGTGGGTGCTTCTTGTTGGCGCTACTATATTCGAGGATCGTTTTAAAGTCAGTAGCGGCTATCTTTTCGTCTTCTACCAGGCCGCCATTTCCCTAGCGACATTCATTGGTTTGACAGAGCTCTTCGCTCTACCAAAGAAGAGGGCAGTTGTAGAAGCTGCTCATGATGAGCACGAGACCGTAGATGGCCTTCAAGCCGTACCGAATTCGGATGCAATCATCAGTGGCGACGCTCAAGACGACAGTAACGATGTCAATGGTGGCGAGGATCCAAGTGAGACGACCCCCCTTGTCGGAGGTAATGGCCATCAAAGCTCCACTGGTTCCACGTTTGCTCGAGGATATCGCAGTGTCATCCCGGAGCATGTCGAAGGGACTGATGGAGCTGACGATGAAACGATTGCTTTCGGCGACGAGCAGAACTGGTCTGCAAAAATGCCAACGTGGACCTGGCTTCTGCAGTTCCTTCTACTCGGCCCCTTCATGATTAGTGTGGTCGGACAAGTCGGTTTACTCATTGTTGCTGCCCTTGCACAGACTGGCACAGACGGCAGTGCTCTCTTGTTACCCTACTTGCTCATATCGCTATTCTCGATACTCTTGATCTTACCTGTCACACCGTTCATACACCGCATCACTGCTCACGTTCCATCGTTCCTCTTTTTGGTCTTCATCGCTACTCTGGCCTATAATCTGGTCGCCTTTCCGTTCTCGTCCAACAATCGTTTCAAGGCCTACTTTCAGCAGACTCTTGATCTTGACAGCGGCAACAACAAAGTAACGCTCGCGGGAGTTGAAGAATATGTCCGAGCCATTATCACTGACATTCCGTCAGCAGCTGGCCAGGATATATCTTGCAGTTCAGAGGACAATATCCGGCAAGGTATCTCTTACTGCTCATGGACCGGAATTCCACCGAAAGTTGTTGGCAACGAGAGAGATGGCGTGTCATCAGAGAAAAGCTATGCCGATTGGCTGAGCTTCAAAGTAAGCCGCACACCGGGCCTGAATAAGGCCACTTTTCACATATCTGCCGTCGATAGCAAAGGCTGCATACTACGCTTTGATGACCCGTTCACGGCATTCAACGTCCACGGCGCTGCAAAAGGTGATGGTAAGTGGAACGATGTCCCGGAAAGTGGTAGCGACCAGATCAAGCTTTGGCACAGAGATTGGAACCGAGAATGGGTTGTCGATGTCGAGTGGCCCGTGAGCGAGGGCAAGCGAGAAGGAGACGAGGGTAGGAGCGGACGTGTTGTATGCTTCTGGAGCGATCATAACGAGCTGGGCACGATTCCGGCCTTGGACGAGGTGCAGAGGTTCATGCCGTCTTGGGCGGCTGTTACGAAACTGATGGACGGACTCGTAGAGGGGAGCAAGGCTTTTATTGTTTGAGACTGCATAATTGTGGATATGGTTTATGAGGTTATGGATGGTAATGGTAATGGTCGGAGTACGAGTTTGCGTACGTGGTTATACGTAGAATGCAGATACTGCGATGGCTTGATAAATCCCAGTCACTCCAATTGGGTTCTAGATGCAGCAATGTGCTATTTGATTTGGCTCCCTTCTCACCCCGTCATATTCAATCCATCCCGGCCGTGCTGTGCTGTAGCTTCAAAGAGTACCTCTAATGAACCCCAGTCCACGTCCGGCCGAAAGGAATTTGCAGATTTGAACGGCGCTCTGAAATTGACCGAAGGCTGGGCAAACCTGGGACATGAAGCTGGGAAATCTGACACGGTGTTTGGACGAGAGTCTTCATTGATCTTACTGAACATATTATGTAGAGTCTAGTTCGGGGCATGCTTCCTCGTAATTGGAGAAATAAATTGCAAGATTAGGTCTACAGTCAATGCAGTACTCCTCTGCTGAGATGATAACAACGCCTTGAATCGACACATGGTATTGGGGGTGGAAGCTTTGGGTATCATGATGAACATATTCAAGCTGCATTTCAAAATATAATTCAAGTCGAAGATGATTGTCAAGGTTGGCTTGTAGAGAATTTAGGCCGTCAAATGGAATGGTTTGTAATGTACTCTCATTTTCCTCTTGGTTTCTACAGGCAAGGTGGAAATGTACTTTGGGAGGGTTTTGAATGCGCTCTTTATTTATTCTGATTTGGACCAAAAACCTTTCAGCGCTACAGGTGAGGCAGATATAGTATTCCTTGGTATTTAAATCGGACCAACTGATTTGCTCGTGAGGCTGGTGAGATGATGTTGGTTGTCTGAGGCTCAATAGTCAGGCCAAGGGGCAGGGGTAGTAGTTGACAATGTTGGCAGTCACAAGCCTATACAAAATTAATTGACATATAAAGGTTCTGTACCGCGCTCACAGCCAATGTGTATATTGAGATGTACGCCTCTCTCCTCTCGACACGAGCCGTCGATTCCATCGCTTTATTTCCAGTCGGGAGAACTGGATACATATAATACGGAGAAAGGATTGATTCGGCCTAACCGGCAAAGCTCAGGATGATTGCAAGGGGGTTGATTGATCGGAAGGCACTTAATAAAACTTCTGTGGCTACTCAGCCAGATATGAGAGTGTCATATAGCTATTAGGATGGTGTGAGGAATGATAGATGGCTTTGAGAGGAACGGCATGTATGTAGAAACCTGCGCTTCTCAATACTCCCTCCCAGAAGCCCGGCCGCTATTCGCGGGCCGAGCCGAGCCAAGCCCCGAAACTAAGTACTTAAACTCAACCTCACGATCTTTTCCTTTTTCTTAACACCCCTTTCAAACTTCAAAATCATGCTTGACGTTCAGCAGATGTATTATCCTCACACTGAAGATCTGGCCTGAGAATCAAATAGTAGCCCGTTAGTCCTGATTACTCGGCAAGCAGAGGTCTCCAGCCAGAAGCAGTGAGTGCACAGGAAACTTATTCTGATTGCCAAGCTTGATACGGTTATCGCCAGGGACATATATACACTTTCACAAACCAACCAACTGCTTTTACTCAGACCGAACAGCAGTGATGAGCTTTCACAGCAAGGATGTATATATCTCCCATAGCCTCTCAAGTATATATACGAAGAAGCTGAAGAAAAGTACCTAAGTACGACATTGAGCAATCTCTGGGTTTAGGAATGACGTATTTACTTGGAATAGGCTCTGGCTACGGAGATATGCCAGGGTCTGGGCTCACTACGCCTGTACGACAGTGTTCATTCCCTACCTCGCACCTTCTCCCCCCTTTCTTTCAAAATCGAAACTGTCTCGCCTATACATTCATAACCCGTGTTTAATATTCCAATCCTCGCCGGCTTGGACTTGGTTGACGGAGGCAAATAGTGAACGCTATTCACGTTCTTGTACTAAGCCATTTTTTGTCTCCCATGCAAATTCATTTGTTGCCAGGGGCTATGCTACGAGGAGCAAGCCAAGCTCGGGACTATGGTATATGATCCAACCCCTTGCGTTCCTCTCTTTCAACTCAAAATCATCGTACTAACTCTGAGATCAAGTCTGGCAATCCAAGGCTCACTCGCCTTCTAGGGGAGGGGTGGTCAAACCTGACAGAATTGCTCTTAAATTTTTGCAGTTCGACTCATTCTTATCTCCTATGCACACCTGAGAGAAAGTAATGGAGAAAAGTCATACCCGGATTATGTTGCATCAAGCTCGAAGCTACAATACATACATCCACACTTACACCGTTTCCTCCCTCTCAACATCAACATTATACCCACCCAGAACCCAGATCTGGCTTTCCAGGCTTTACAGATCGAGAGAAACACACTCACTTGAACCAAGAAGTTATGGGAAGGAACATACGCCACGGATGGGCGGCGCCAAACTCAAATCTACGGTACTTGAACTTCATTTCTGCGGGTCTTGTTATTTCTCATAACGAAAACATCATACTTACACAATGTCCAGTCTGGTATATTGATATCTAACATCCTCGTGTAGGTTGTACCAAGTGTCTGATGAACTTTTCTTAATGCAACTTGGATGTCATTGAGGTCGCTGGGTACGATGAAAGCCTTGGCTGCAATCATGAACTTCTCGAAATAAGAGGATTGGGCTGGTCTCTGTCCAGAATTCTAGCCACAAAGCTTTTCTCGCATGCTGCAGGCCAAGCTCCTTAGAATTCGCATATCTTTGCAGGCGGAAGAGCTCTGTATAAGGCACGAGTTTGAAAGAAAGTAAAAAAAACTTTCTGCTGGTCTGTGTAGCAGTTTTGGAGTGCATGCTGCACATTGCATGTTGATATTCACCGTCGCTAATCTGTACTACCAGTTCGCCTTTGCCAGCCAGGTGCTAGCTCATTCAGACGGATCTAACAATTCTATCGCGTGTCACCACTAGCGTCGTTGTTGGTAAACAACCTCGCGATTGAAACCAAATTCTACTTCTCCGCACCGAAATCTCTTCCTCCATCAACAAAACCGCAACAAACTCCTCATACCAAACAGCTACACAGAAGTTGTCGCCATGGAGTTTACCAATAGACTGAGAACCGAGCGTCGCGGTGGCTACCCTGCCTGTCCAGCAAATGCAGCCAGCCAGATCAAGCAGAAGAAGGAGGTTGCAAAGCCAAACCATCTGAAAGACCGTTGCTACTCAAGCGTCGTCGGTAAGTCTTTCTCTTCTCCTCCTGCTTCCCTGCTCAGCACTGGAAAGTATTCCAATCTGCAAAATCTTCGACGCGTTCTGCTTCTCTAGACTAGGCGCTTCGGTCCGTTTCGATTCCCATCTCCTTTGACCTTCCTCCGTGCACGTCACGTCTCAGCTGCCCTGCCTTTCCCAACCTGCCAAGTTCCCAAGCTAACAGAGCATTCCAGTTTACAGCTGTGGATGTATCCTGCGAGACCCCAACTCCCCCATGATGACCCATGCCCAAGACGCAAGTACCCCTCATCACCTTACACCCACCTACCTACACCCTCCAACCTAGACACAGTACACGCTAACCCCCTGCATCAGTGTAACAGCCGCGACTCCAAGTCCCTGGTCGACTGCCAGTTCCAGACCGCCGAGCAGGCTTCCCGCCACGCCCGCGAGGTCTGCGACGCCTGCGCCAAGGATGCCGAGTACGTCTTTGTCGAGGCGTCCGAGGAGCCCAAGGACAACGACTTTGTCCTCTGTTAAGGCTCTCGACGCGAAGTCACTGGCGGTACTCACGGCCGGTGTCTCATGCTTGATTGACCCGAGACGTGACGGACACGATGGAACGGGATGGCGATTTGCTCTGCTTTGCTCTGGGAGCCAGACCTCGTGAACTGTTCTTAAGCCGCAGCTGTAGCCGGGAAGCCAGAGCGCGGGAGACGAATGAAATGAGATTACACCCACTCCAATCCAATCCAGACCTCTGCTCCCCCCTGCATTCTCTACTCTCCACAACCACAGCACAGCTAGGTGATACCGCAACACGAGCCTCTCCATCTGCGACTGCGCTCTACCCCTCTACACATCCACCCCTCCACAAGCCCCTACACATACACCCCTCCACAAGCCCCTCCACATCCACCCCTCCACAAGACCCAATACACACCAGAGTTCTACACACCAGAGTTCTACAGTCGAACCTCAGCACCGACTCACAGCCGACATCAGCCTTGACTCACAGCCGACATCAGCCTTGACGCCAAGCCGGACGTCTTTTTGCGGCGTGGCTAGCATGGCTAGCATGGCTAGCATGGCTAGCATGGCTAGCATGGCTAGCATGGCTAGCATGGCTAGCACGAGATATGAGCGAGCACAGAGCCAGACTCCTCCCTCTTCTCCTGCGTCTCTCCTTCTTCCTGGGCATGAATCTTCCAATCTTGGTGTTTTTTCGTCTTTCGTGCGGCTTCGTCACGTCGCGTTGATCCCCGATGGTCACGTTTCGGACCTGTCTGCCGTCCGAGGGCCCGGGCTGGATGGAGCAGGTGGAGGAGGGAGGCCTCGGTAAATGGACCGCTAGATGGCCCGTTCTGGCGTACCAGAGGCAGAGGGGAGATGAATGCGGACGGATAACAGACACCGCGTCAAGGCCGCAAGAGACGGAACGGGAACACATCTACTCTCGACGGCGCTCCATTCGATACACACCATACGCGGGCAGCTTCTCATAGCCATGTAGCCATACAGCCAAAAGCCAACAAATGCAACTCCTCGCTTCTTCCCTTTTTATCTACAGTATACGTGGTACCTGCCCTCCAACCTACACATCTCGACTCCGCGCGCCCCCCTCCCTCACGCCCGCCTCGATCTTGGTCTCCACCATCTCGATCCCGCTCAGACTGGGGAAGCGCCGACTGAAATCCTCCACGTAGTCTTCCTTCTCCTGGACGCTCATCGGCGTCCGCGGCGGAGCGGATGGCTTGGGAGGCGACTGGGACGCGAGGGGTGCGCTGGTGGGGCCACTCGGGATGTTGTTGAGACGCGTCGGCTTGGGGGGCGCCCGCGGCCCAGTCTTGGAGATCGTGGCTGGGACTGGGCAGGAGATGGGCGGCGACTGGGGGGGGAGAGCGGGGCGGGGTTGGGCGTAGTTCAGGCTCGTGCTGGGATCAGTCACGGAGCGGGGATGCGCAGTCTGCACGAGGGGTTTGCGCGGGATGGACAAGGAAGCTTTGGCGTAGGGGTTGCTGGACGGTTCCAACGGGGAAGCCTGTGCAGAGGGCCCGCTGTCAGTGAAGCGTCCGTAGCCCTCGGCGGTCTTCTTCACCGGCGGTGGGGCCTGATTCTCATCCAGGAGGCTCTTGACCTTGTGCTGGATGCTGACGGCGCGGGACACGCCGCCGATGCTCCGCGGTGCCGTGGGACCGCGGTCGGCGACCCGCTTCCGATACTCCGCGGCGGCGCTCGCGACCCGTTTCTCTTCCAGCGAGAGGCGCCGCCGTTCGATCTCGCGGCGTTGTTCGGGTGCCATGTGGTCCGCGTCTTCGAGGATGTTGTCGTCGTCGCTGCGGCCGTCAGTGGCTTCCGAGCCGGCGATGGGTGTGAGGTCTCGCCGCTCCATGTCGTGGAGGGGGCTGGGTGTTCGGGGTGGGGGCGGCGCGTTGGCGTTGTGCTCAAAGCGTTTGAAGGCGTCGCCGAATTTGCCGGCGAGGAGGTTCTTGGTGCCGGAGAGAGACATGGACGACAGACTCGCGCGTTTGGACTTGGTCTTCGCACCGCTACTGCGTCGCCGGTCCTTCTTGGCGGTCTCGTGGTCTTCTATCGTGCGCAGAAAATCGACATTGGACTCGATGTTCGTCTCCTCGTCGCTGCCCGGATCCACGACAGCCGTTTCGGGGGCCTTGTAGGAGGGCCGCTTGTCGGAAAGCGACGGCCGGCCACTGGCCTCCTTCTCCTTCTCTCGCAAGAAGTCCATGTTAGACTCGAGATACGTACTCGACGGGCGAGGTCGAGAATTGCTCGACTTTGTTCTTGGCACCGGGTCCGCGACATCGAGGCTCGGCCGGCCAGTCTCGAGCGACGGACGCGATGAAGACGGATGTCTTGCATGGCCCGGTCTGGTACTAGAAGCAGTTCGTGGGGTGGCGGCTGGATGTCGAGCTTGGCCCTCCTCGGCGCGTGGCAAGTGTGACCGGGTGTTTGGCGGCTCCGGATTCCTCGGAAGGCTCGATGGTCGATGCGGCTCCGCTGTGTGCGAGAACCTCGGGACGGCTGAAGGCGCGTAATGTGCCGGCGGCGGCCCTGTAGGCGGAGGGGTGGTCATGGTGCCTTGGGAGACGTATGAGCTAGTTGGTGGCCGAGTAGGTGTCGGCTGGTAGACCACACTGGGCGTCGCAGCAGCGGCTTGTAGCTCTGGATTGCTAGAAATGATCTTCTGCGCTCGCGAGACCACGGTCCCTGCTGGAGGGACGTTGGGCGGAGCTGCCGATTCCGGCTGCGTGGACGTTGCAAAGGCGTCGTCGGCCAGCTTCTCGGTCATCCTCTGCTCAAGATCGCGGGGAGGTGTGGGCTTGGTGGGCGAACCCTGATCGAAATCGAACTCGAACTTTCCCCCGTCATGGAGCAGGGAGAATTGATCTAGGCTCGGAAAGCGACTGGAGATCTCATCCACGTCGGGTAGCGCGGACTTCGTATCCAGAGATGCCCACGGGTCGTTCGTCGCACCGCGCATGGGCGAGGTGCTAGGTTTGGGTACGGCCTGTGCTTGCGAAGCTGCGGGTCGGCCTCTTCTCATCGGCACGACGTCTGGAATGACTTGTTGGACCGGCGGCGGCGGGGAGTATACGGCGCCTACAGCGATGGGCGCGCCGGCGGCCTCGGTCGGTGGCGCTTGTGGCTGCATCCTCGATTCCGAGTGCGTTCGTCCGGCATATATCTGCCTCCGTGAGCATGCAACCGAATTCATGCAGGCATGGACCTACATCTTCAATGGGAATCTCCAGTCCCTGCATCAGACACGCTTCCCGAAGGACCTGGTATATGTTTGGTCGTGATCTGGGGTTCTCCTTCAACATGGAAGCTTCGCAACTTAGTAGTAGACCTGCACAAGAATCCAAGCGACATACCTATGAGCTTCTTCAGGGGGTCCGAAAATGGCGGGTATGAGGGGAACTTGAAGCTTGCATTCAAGATGGCCAATTGTCCCTGCGCTTCAAAGGGTGTAGTGTAGTAGCACAGTTTATACAGCAGCACACCCAGGGCCCAGATGTCCGACTTTTCATCGATCGGTTGCTTCCGGTACACGTCGACCATTTCGGGACTCCTGTACTGCAACGTGGTATGCTTCTGCACATCCTCCTCGATCAGTCTGCATTCTGCAGCGGTCGTTGCCGCCGGCCGTGGAGGGGCCGTGGAACCAAAATCGCAGACCTTGAACCTCTTGGAACTGCCGGTCGAGGCTATCAAGACATTCTCCACCTTCAAGTCCCGGTGCAGGAGAGGCGGCTTCAGGTAATGCATGCAGGCAACGCCTTCGGTGACATCCGCGAAGATCTTGAGGATCTCCGGCTCCGTGAGGCGATTCTGCAGCCGCGTGTTCATGAAATCTATCAGGCCCCCGCCATTGCAGAACTCCATCAGCAGGAAGACCTCGTAGCCCCCGCCCTTGAGTTGCGAGGCATGCGAGTCGTAGTACGTGACAATCGGCCGGTGCCCTTTCAGCTTCTTCATGGTCTCCACCTCGGTCCGCATATTCGCCAGATGCTCCTTGTCCGGGACCGCCACCCGCTTCAGGATCGCAATGTCGGTCCCGTCAATGGGCTTGGGCATCTTGACCAGGTAGACATGGGCGAACCCTCCTTCGGAAAAGTACTTTTGGATGACCACCTTCTGGCTGCCGACCTGGATCTTGGTCCCGGGCGCAAACGTGCCAGCTGGGGCGGGCGGGTCGACCATGGGAACGGGCGCCCCGAAGACTGTTCGTGAAGCGGTCGTGGGCATCGAAGAGTAGTGGTGATAGGAGGCCATGGTGGTGCCAGGACGGGCCAGGACGGGTGGGCGAGAGGAAGGGTAGAAGAGCTGGTGGTACGGTGGTTCCTGGTCACCGCATTGGATATGGGG